>JASCZI010151257.1:39920-61594 GCA_036250425.1 Stylosanthes scabra
CGCAAAATATTCAATCCTCACGTTCATCCCTAGAAACCTCTTCGAACAGTTTCACAGAGTTGCGTACATCTATTTTCTCATTATCGCCGTTCTCAATCAGCTTCCTCAGCTTGCAGTGTTCGGAAGAGGCGTTTCAATTCTGCCTTTAGCCTTTGTCCTGCTCGTTACAGCCGTGAAAGACGCCTTCGAGGATTGGCGGCGCCACCGGTCCGATAAGGTCGAGAACAACCGGCTAGCGTCGGTTTTGGTTGACGGAAGCTTCGTAGAAAAGCCATGGAGGGACATAACAGTTGGCCAAATCGTTAAGATCGTGGCGAACGAGACGATCCCCTGCGATATTGTTCTTCTCTCCACCAGCGATCCTACCGGAGTTGCGTATGTTCAGACTATAAATCTCGATGGAGAGTCGAATCTGAAGACTCGGTACGCGAAGCAAGAGACTCAGTCCAAACAGATGTCTGATTTGGATGGAATAATCAAGTGCGAGAAGCCGAATCGGAACATTTATGGATTCCAAGCTAACATGGAGATTGATGGAAAGAAACTGTCACTTGGATCTTCCAACATTGTGCTTAGAGGATGCGAGCTCAAGAACACGAATTGGGCGTTGGGAGTTGCTGTTTTCTGTGGGAGTGAGACTAAAGCTATGCTCAACAGCTCCGGCGCGCCGTCGAAGCGGAGCCGGCTCGAGACTAGGATGAATTCGGAGATTATCATGCTTTCTTGCTTCCTTGTTGCTCTGTGTACGGTCACCTCTGTTTGTGCTGCGGTTTGGTTGAAGCGCCACAAAGACGAGCTTGATTTGATGCCTTATTATAGGAGGCTGAGCTTCTCCAGTGGGAAGGCTAAGAAGTACAAGTATTACGGCTGGTTTTGGGAGATTGTGTTCACATTCCTCATGTCAGTTATAGTTTTTCAGGTTATGATTCCGATTTCGTTGTACATTTCGATGGAGCTTGTTCGTGTTGGCCAGGCCTATTTCATGATCAGAGATGATAGAATGTATGATAGGGCTACCAAGTCAAGGTTTCAGTGTAGAGCTTTGAACATCAATGAAGATTTGGGGCAGATTAAGTATGTGTTTTCTGATAAAACTGGCACTCTCACTGAGAACAAGATGGAGTTCCAGTGTGCTAGTGTCTGGGGGGTTGATTACAGTTCTTTGAAACCCGGAGTCCAGATTCAAGAAGGCGAATACTTCGCGCAAGGTGAGATATTTTGTTCCTTTCTTGTGTTGTGTGTATCTTCTTATCGGCTTAAACTTGAATAACATGTTTTGATTGATGTAACTGTGTTTTGATAGCAGTTGATGGAAAGGTGTTGAGGCCAAAGATGAAGGTGAAAGTGAATCCAGAGCTTTTGGCATTATCAAGAAGTGGACTTGAACATAAGGAGGGAAAACGGATCTATGATTTCCTTCTAGCTCTGGCAAGCTGCAACACCATTGTGCCTATTATTGTTGATACGCCTGATCACGATGTCAAGCTCATAGATTACCAAGGGGAATCACCAGATGAACAAGCCTTGGCATACGCCGCCGCCGCCTATGGCTTCATGCTTATAGAACGAACCTCAGGCCATATAGTCATTGATATTCAAGGAGAGAGGCACAGGTTAGTTAAATAACTTCCCTTTGTTTTGTTGATGATCATAGTCATTTTCCTCTTCTTCCTCTAACTTGCAGAGGAAGTAAGGATTAGAAGTTAGTTATGACTGATATCTTGTAACTGATTCAGAGAGAAAACTGATCAAAACAGATTAGAAGTTAGTGAATCACTTGTTACTTCCAATGCAAGTAACTTACTTCTAGTACTGTGAAAGAGGCCAGTGTTTACTAACTACTAAAAATAGTAACTAACTTATCTTAACAGAGTTTTCTAATGAATCTTTCTGTTGTGGAATTGCAGGTTCAATGTCTTGGGTATGCACGAATTCGACAGTGATCGGAAGAGGATGTCAGTTATACTGGGTAGCCCTGACAATTCAGTGAAGCTTTTCGTGAAAGGCGCGGATACATCTATGCTAAGTGTGATAGATAAATCATCTGACATGGAGATTATAAGAGCAACTGAAGCTCATCTTTACTCTTATTCCTCCATGGGTTTAAGAACACTTGTTATTGGAATGAGGGATCTAAATGCTTCTGAGTTTGAGCAATGGCACACTGCCTTTGAGGCAGCAAGCACCGCGCTGTTCGGTAGGGCGGCTAGGCTTCGCAAGGTTGCTGTGAGTGTAGAGTGTAATCTGTGCATCTTAGGCGCGTCGGCTATCGAAGACAAGCTTCAGCAAGGCGTGCCGGAATCCATTGAGTCTCTAAGGACAGCTGGTATAAAAGTATGGGTACTAACCGGAGACAAACAAGAAACTGCTATATCAATTGGATACTCATCAAAGCTCCTAACAAACAGTATGACTCAGATCATAATCAATAGCAAAAATAGGGAGTCATGTAGAAAGAGTTTGCAGGAGGCCATTCTTACAAACAAGATTGAAGGAGGTTTTGATGCAATGACAAGTCAGATAGCATTGATCATTGATGGTACTAGCCTTGTATATATTCTTGACAGTGAACTGGAGGAGCAGGTTAGTTCTGTTAATCAAATCTAGGATTGAAATGCATTTTCTTCTTCATCCCTTTTTCTGTTGCTAATTTTGGATTGTTCTGTTTGTTTATTCAGTTATTTAAGCTTGCAAGTAGATGTTCTGTTGTTCTCTGTTGTCGAGTGGCGCCGCTGCAGAAGGCCGGCATAGTTGCCCTTGTTAAGAGGAGGACAGCTGAAATGACACTTGCCATTGGAGATGGTACGACTTCTTGTCATGAATTCTTTCATCTTATCATTATCCTCTTTTCAGTTGGAAAAAAGTCAAAAACAATTGAGATAACTTGAGAAATAAACTTCATTATGAATGTGTGACAGGTGCTAATGATGTCTCAATGATTCAAATGGCTGATGTTGGAGTTGGAATCAGCGGACAAGAGGGCCGGCAAGCGGTGATGGCTTCCGATTTCGCGATGGCTCAGTTTCGGTTCATAGTCCCTCTCTTGTTGATTCATGGGCACTGGAATTACCAGAGGCTTGGCTACATGATACTCTACAACTTCTACAGAAATGCTGTCCTTGTTCTTGTCCTATTTTGGTAAGTCGTAATCTCTATATGCAAAATGCACTACTCTTTCCATTTCATAATATCTGTTTGAAAATGAGAGAGTAGCAACCAAGATGCAATAAGTCAAAGTTTGTAGGTTTGACATGTTTTTGTTTTCAAATTGTAGGTATGTGCTCTACACAGCCTTCACTCTAACAACTGCCATAAATGAATGGAGCACCACGTTGTATTCAATAATATACAGCTCCCTGCCAACAATCATAGTTGGTATTCTTGACAAGGATCTTGGAAAAAGGACACTCCTAAAGTATCCTCAGCTATATGGGGCAGGGCAGAGAGATGAGGGATACAACAAGAAACTATTTATGTTGACAATGCTTGACACTTTATGGCAAAGCATGGTCATCTTTTGGGCACCCCTCTTTGCATATTGGAGCACTGATGTTGATGTTGGAAGCATTGGGGATCTTTGGACACTTGCTGTGGTTATTTTAGTAAATTTGCACTTGGCATTGGATATCTTCAGGTGGAATTGGTTGACTCATGTTTCCATTTGGGGTTCAATTGTTGCCACCTTCATTTGTATCATGGTCATTGATGCTATACCCTCCTTTCCTGGCTACTGGTATGAATTCTTTTTTTTTTTTTTTAATTATTATTTTATTATTTGCATGAGAAAGAATTTAATGCAATTTAAATATAGATGTTATTTTCTTTTTAAAAGCATCAAAATAATAACAAATTTTCAAATTTTCTTTATTTAAAAATTAGAAACATAATTAGGAGGATGAATTAGTATTTTTGGTCAAATAATTATGTTTTTTTTGGACAAATGTATTATTCAGTGAAGCTTAGAATATTTCCTATTTTAATTATTTTTTTGTATAAAATGCTAATTATAAAGTTTTAAAACATAAAAGTTCTACACAATATTAAATAAAATAATAAAAAAAATTAAGTATTAATAAGAGTCATTCAATAAAATCTTTATAATAAGTATCTTTGTTCAACTTTGGCAGGTCTTTCTATCATTCTGCAAGCACAGGATTGTTCTGGTTATTGTTGCTTGGAATCATCATAACAGCATTGCTTCCTCGTTTCCTTATAAAATTCATTTGTCAATATTACTTCCCCAATGACATTCAGATTTCAAGAGAAGCTGAGAAGATTAATAATGGGAATCATCAAAGAGATTCTGAAACTGGACAAATAGAAATGCTTCCTGTCTCATATGTCCCAGCAAGATGAGATGAGATAGAAGTGCTCATATATTTTTGTACAATTTTTTTTTTCATTTATTAATTTGTAAAGGTGCATATTGTTTAGGCTATTTAATTTGTTGGTTGATAGATTTCATCAATTACTATCCGAAGGGATAGAGTTTTGTTATCACTTCATAGGGTTGTTGTTGTAGCATTATTTATTTATTTATTTTAATTAATAAGTGTACCATCTTGTATATTGAAATTCATTAGTCGAGTCTAGGGAGGAAGAGGCTTTTTTTAATGAAAAAATTAAAAAAATAGTCTCATGAATCACATAAATGAGGATAGAGAAAAAGAAAACAATAATTCTAAGGTATATTTATTTTTTCTAATTAAATTTAATTAAATTATTTATTTTTAAACCAGATAAAAAATTATTTTAATGTTAAATAAAAATTTATTTTTATATTATTTGGCATCGAAATAGCTTTCTTATTTAAGGGTAATGCTATTTGAACAAATGATTTTGGCTAACCAAGTTCAACAAAGTGATTTATTTATATGCTAAATAGAATATTATTTCAGTGTCAAATATTATAAAAAATTGCACATAAATAAAGTTCTATTTGACATCGAAATAATCTTCTATTTAGTATAGAAATAAATGATTTGGTTGACCAAAATTACTTGTTCACATAGAATTATTATTTATTTAATATAAAAATAAATAACTTGATTAAATTTAATTCAATAAAACAAAAAGATAATTGGAATTCTGAGAGACTATGGGAGAGATAGGCGTGAGCGGGGAGGAGGGTACAGTAGTGAGGGAGATACATGGTGAGGATTCCAGCCCAGCTGGTGGCAGTCACAAGGGGGAGAGAGATGGGGGGTTGCATCAGGTGTTAGGGCGGAAGGGGGAGGAGGTCATAACGCTGATGGGTCCGTTCCGCTTGCAAAAGTGTCCTTTCGTGATAAGGTTGTAGGCTCTTTTTCAGTCCTTGCACGAGGAATCGCAGATTCGCTTGATGGAGAGGATATGGCTAAGATCTATTTGTTAGATAATGAGGATTTTCCAATTGTTTCTTTCTCTCCGGGGCCAGGAAGCACTTTTTGAGCCTTACAAATAGGCCATTGTGATCAAGGTTCTGGAAAAGCATTTTGGTTACACTGCATTACTGCATAAGCTAAGGGCTCTTTGGAGGATTAAAGGTGGTTTCACTTCATGGATGTTGGGTTTGGCTATTTCTTGGTGGAGTTTGATAGGCCAGAGGACAGAGAGAAGGTGCTTCTTGGAGAACCATGGACTATTTCAGGACATTACCTAGCTGTAAAACCATGGTCTCCTTCCTTTCAATCTTGTGAGTCTTCCTTTGGCTCTACTCTAGTCTAGGTTCGAATTTCAGGCCTTAGCATATGGTGCTACCAGGATAAGGCAATGATGAGGATCGCAGAGGCAATTGGGAAACCAATTAAGGTGGATCTAGCCACCAAGTCGGCCGAGAAGGGGCGTTATGCCCGGGCTTGTGTTGAAATAAACCTTGCAGATCCTATCAAGAGGAAGATCAGAATTGATGATTTCATCTATGAAATAGAATATGAAAATTTACACTTGTTGTGTGAGAAATGTGGCTGCTTTGGGCATGTGTCTATGGAGTGTAAAAAGGCAACTCTTATTAGTTCTGATAAGACGGAAGTAGTCAGTGGAGCTCAAGGTGACTTGGTGGCGCCGTCTTCTGCTATGGCAGCTGTGCCATCGAAATCATCCTCGTCGTCGGATAACTCTCAAAATTTTGAATTTGTGAGCAATGATGATGCAATCCCGCAGAATCAACATGCTGCGGAGATCTCAAAATGTACGTTGCATGAAACTGATATCTTGGGCGGTAATTATGCAACTGATGGGGAGTGGACTGAGGTCATCAAGAAGGGTAAGATTAGAGTGGGTCAGCCGTCTAGTAAAAAGCAGAGCTTGCCTCTACAGAAGCCCAAGGTTAAGATGCAAGTCTCTTTGAAACAATTTGGGCTCAAAATCACAAGTGGGCCAATAAGACAGAAAGGGGAGGCGAATCCGGTCTCTCAATCCGCGGTTGTGAATACGGGTGCCCAGGCCCATCTTCATGACCCATCTTCTTCTTCTGTTACGAAGACACCCTCTTCGTTGTGTGCCCCTACTCAGAAGAAGGAACCTCTGATTAACCATCATAAGAGGAGACGCCCACCATCTCTGCAGAACTCGCCGATGGAAACGTCTCTGAAGGATAACCATGTTTCCTTTGCTCTGACTCAACCTCTTGGACAATCATCTTCAGTGGTTCCGCAGAATGAGCCGTTGCCCCAAAATGCCTAGGGCTTAGGTCGTTTGTTCCAACTCTCTCTGTTTTTGTTTTATGGATAGCGATCTTAATATCATTAGTTGGAACGTTCGAGGAGCCACAAACAAGATGGCTCGTATTCATCTCAAAGATTTGGTAAGAAAGTTTCATCCTACCATCTTAATTATAGTTGAAACTCATTCCTTGTTTGAGTCTGCTAAGGAGTTTTGGAAGAATTTGGGATATAGTCCTTTGGGCATTGTTGAGGCTGTTGGTCATAAGGGAGGTATCTAGTGTTTGTCTAATGATGCTAATCTTCAATTGCGTATCCTTTTCACTATGGAGCAATGTATTACTTTGGAGATCTCCAGGTTCGGTCGGTCGTGGTTCTTAGTGCCGTTTATGGCAGCTCGTAAACTGCCACTAAAGTTAATCTCTGGTCCCATCTTCGATGTATTGCTCCTCTTCTCTCCGAGTCCTGGCTTGCAGTAGGGGATTACAATGACATCGCCAAGGTCATGAGGTTCGCGGTGGTCAGGTGAATTACAGGCAGTGCGAATCCTTTTCAGATATGCTTGATGACTGTGGTTTAATTGATATCTCTACTAAGGGAAGAACTTTTACTTGGTTCCGAAGATGTCAAGGGAGAATGGAGGTGGCTAAAAGATTGGATAAAGCTTGTTGTAAATCTGCTTGGAGGGTTCTTTTTCCTGAGGCTTATTCTGAGGTTCTTAGTAGGTTGCACTCGGACCATTGTCCCTTGCTCATCTGTTGCCTTGGTCTTCCTCAGAAGAAGGGGGTGAGACCCTTCCGTTTTCAAGCGGCTTGGGCAATGCATCCTCAGTACAGATCAGTTGTGCAAAATTCTTGGCGAGGGCCCTTTTCTGGAATTCAGCAGTGACTCCTCAAAGTTCAGCATATGTCAATTGATTTTAATAAGAATGTTTTTGGAAACATTTTCGTGCGTAAGAGAGACTTGGAGTTCAAGCTCCAATCTATTCAGCAGCAACTAGATATTTGTTATGATTCGAATCTTATTGAGGAAGAAGAGTCTCTCAGGAAGGAGTATAATAGCATCTTGATGCAAGAGGAGATTTTTTGGTATAAAAAATCCCGGGAACAATGGGTGCGCTTTGGTGATAGGAATACTAGTTTTTTCCATATGCAAACTATTGTTCGGAGGAAGTTTAATAAAATTCATAGTCTTTTTCTGCGGGATGGAACTTGGTCGGTGGAGCCTGCTCAGCTCCAAAAGGATGCACAATTGTTTTATCAGAATCTCTTTTGCAATATTCATCCGATTGCTGTTGACTCTTTAGGTGATATCCCAATTCCTAGTTTAAGTGCTAATGCGTGTGATTCCCTTACCAGACCTATTACAATGCAAGAAGTTAAACAAGCTGTGGATAGCATGAGTCCACTTAAAGCTCCTGGACCTGATGGTTTTCAGGTGTTTTTCTTCAAGGAATATTGGAACATTGTTGGCTATGAGGTTTGACAGACTGTTAAGAAAGCTTTTAATGGTGAGTCTCTTAGTCCTGCATCTTTAGAAACTTTAATTGTTTTAATTCCTAAGTGTGATGTTCCAACTACTATGAAGGATTTTAGACCGATTAGCTTGTGTAATGTGATTTATAAGATTGTCACCAAGACTTTTGTTAATCGGCTCAGTCCCTTTTTGGATGAGATTATCAGCCCCAATCAGGGAGGCCTTATACCTGGCAGAGGGTCCCTAGATAATATTATAGTGGCTCAGGAAATGCTTTTCTTCATGAAGAAAACCAAATCGAAGAAAGGGGTTTTGGCTTTTAAAATTGATCTTGAGAAAGCTTATGATAGAGTTGATTGGAGGTTTTTTGAACATTCTCTGATTTGCTTTGGCTTCCCTGCTTCTATTATTCAGCTTATTATGAATTGTATTAAAGCTTCATCTCATTCAATTCTGTGGAATGGTTCTAAGCTTGATCATTTATATCCTAAAAGGGGCCTTCGTCAGGGTAATCCTATGTCGCCTTACTTATTTGTCATTTGCATGGAAATGTTGGCTTGTTTTATTTCCAAGCAGGTTGATAATAAGATTTGGGAGCCTGTTGTTGTTAGTCGATAAGCACGTTATATTCAATACTCAAGAGGGGGGGTGAATTGAGTATATAAGCAACAATGATAAATTTTCACGGAAGCTTAAATTACTTTGAATTTAAATGACTCAAATGCTTGTACTAGTATTTTTCCAAGAGCTTAAGTCAATTCTTAAGTACTTACAAGGATCTTGTACTTTTCAAAACTTCAATGTTTGTTATTCATCAAAACCTAAATCAAATGAACTTATGCATATTGTAACATGGTTAACAGTTATGTCCAAGAGAGGACCGAGAATATCCCATTTGATGTTTGCGGATGATCTCTTATTTTTCTGCAAAGCCACTAAGACTCAAGCTCGAAATGTTATGCACTCTTTGGATCTCTTTTGCAAAGCCTCAGGTTTGAAGATCAATCTTGAGAAGCCTAAAGCTTGCTGCTCGAGGAATATTTCTAATACTAGAAGGGAGATGTTCTCTCAAGTCACCCAAATCAAGTTTGCTTACAACCTTGGGAAGTACTTGGGTGTTAATCTTGATCACCTCAGAGCCACTCGAGCTTCCTGCAATGATGTCTTAAGTAAAATTCAGTCTAGGCTCTCTAATTGAAAAGGTAGGTTACTTAACAGAGCTAGGCGCCTTTGTCTCATAAAATTTGTTGCGTCTTCTCTTCCAATTTATCAAATGCAGACTACGTTATTTCCTTCTTCTGTCTGCTCTAGAATTGATATGATGTTGCGGCAATTCCTTTGGAAGGGAAAAGTGGGAGTTAGAGGTCTGAACCTAGTCAAGTGGGGTATTGTTGTATCCCCAAAGAGGTATGGGGGGCTTGGTATTAAGGACACGGAATGCATGAATATTGCTCTCCTTGGAAAGTTGGTTTGGCAACTTCTTCATTGTCCGGATAAATTGTGGGTGAGGATGATGCTTGCCAAATATTTGAACAACATTAATCCCTTTGATTTTTCCCCAAGGAGTCAAGTTTCAGGAATTTGCTTTAGTATTCTTAAAGCTGTTGTTAAACTCAAGGATGGGTTTGCTTGGTTTCTTGGTGATTAACCAATCGTTTTGGTTTCTCCATGCCTTCAGGTTGTATTGCTACGGAGCTCCCTTATGTCCATATTTTCGACACTGAGCTGACAATTAGTAATTTGCATGATATTTCGCTTGTCAATTCCGATTCTCACACTAGCAGAGAGGCTGGATGGTTTTGGAATTCTAATGTCACTAAGTTATTTACTGTCAAAGATGCTCATAACTGGCTGGCCGAGCGTAAGCATGGTGGCATTCATCCACTAGCTGGCTTTGGCTATGGAAACTCAAGGTTCTTGAAAAGATAAAATTCCTCTTGTGGCTTTGCTTTCATGAAGCTCTTCCCACTGCAGTTCTTAGGTTTCGGAGAGGCTTAGCTTCATCTCCTACTTGTAGTCGTTGCTCAGTTTATGAGGAAACAATCCCACACTGTTTGTTTTTCTGTGTTAAGACTCGGTCCATATGGCGGTCCCTTGGGTTTGATACTCTTCTCTCTGATGATTTCTTGAATTTTGGTTGCTGGGTTCGCAAGTGTTGTGATATCAATATTTTTCTTTTTGCGGCTGGTATTTGGTGGGTTTGGAGGGACAGAAATAATGATATTTTCTGCCCCAATGATCAGTGGAGCATTGGTAAGATCATTAGCCTTTCCAGAAAATCTGCACAAGATTTCTCTATCCTTTCTTCTTCCTCTTTCCCTGTTTTCTTTCTGAGCCTTGCTCTTGCTGGCGGCCTCCTCGCGCTTCCTTTATTAAGGTTAACTGTAATGGGAGTTTTTTCCCCTTGGGAATCTTGCTGGTTTCGGTTGTGTGGCTCGTGATTGTGATGATAAATGGCTGAAGGGTTGCTCCGATGGTGTTAATGAATCTCTGATTATTAGGCGTGAGTTGCTTGCTATTTGGCATGGGCTTTGGATAGTTTGGAAAATGGATTATCACTCTATGCTTTTGTGAGACGGACTGCCATAACGCCTATAACTTAGTGCTTTCTCTCTAGGTAGTGCTCATCATGATTTGGTTTCTAAGATTCAGGACTATTTGTCTCATGCTTGGCAGATTTCAATTCAATTAATTGATAGGAGTGCTAACGGGGTGGCGAATTTGTTGGCCAAACAAGCTGCTTCTTCTAGTTAGGATCTTGTTGAATGGGTTTCTTTCCCTGGTGATATTGGTCTTTTAGTGCAGCAGAGTCTTCTCCTTAGTTTTTGTAGCTTTCTTTTGTAAAAAATAATAATAATAAAAAATAAAACAAATAGATTTTAATTATGATTTATGTTACAAATAACCAGAAAGCGCTCCAAGTGGAAAGTAGAATTTAATTATCATTAATGTTATAACTAATTTTCCCACGAGGTTTGTTGTATTATTATATATTTCAACACAAGGATGGACCCAACCAACAACCATCATTCAGAATAATTTTGTTGGCTCTTTTTCCCATATCCATTATGAGCCAAAAATAGTACTGTTGTAGAATTAAAGCTATAATAGAGAGAATAAGAGAAAAGCAAGAGAGAAAGCTAGAGAGAATAAGAATATGAAATTCTTATTGACTTCTGGATATGAAAAACTTATGAAATCATAGCCCTATTTATAGTAAAAGATTTACTATTACATGAAAAGAAATGAACGGCTATGATTCATTTACTATGCAACATAATAACTTGATTAGGAATTGACGGCCATGATTTATTGGGTTACTATGCCGCATAGTGCCGCATAGTAACCGGCGGCTAGCCGCCTCAATAATTCATAACAAGGACCACTATCGCTGGAAAAATAAAAAGTTCTACTATTGAGGAGATGTGAAAGAAAAAAAAAAAAAACTAAAATATGTCTGAGGAATTCTGGGCAAGAAAAAAAGGGGAAAAAAAAAAAAGTAGCTAATGAAGGATATGAAAAATACGTATAACAATGTGTAATTATGGTATTGACAATCGGAGTTAAAACTTAAAATATATAATAGGATGGGAAAGAAGATGACTAGATGCGAATTCATGGAAAAACAAACTTCAGCAAATACAATTAAGATTATATTTATTCTCTTTCTTCAAATTATTATTAGGATTTATATTCACAAAATAACATGAAAAGTTAAAATTCTTTAATGCTTTCAATTGTTAATAAACCTAAAAATGTTTTTATGTGTATTTAATTATTTACTATCATATAATAAAAAATAACATTTTTTTTACAAAAGCATCAGAGAATATTATCTACCAACTATAATGGGAATTTAACTTTTATATCCCGTGTCTAGAAGAGAATTTTACGCAAATAATCAATTATTTTATAAGTCAATAATATTACTTCAAAAATTATAAACATGAGAATTTATTTAAATAATTATATAAAACACTTTTTCGTTGTTCTAATTCTATTTAAAATAAAAATGATTTGACAGCAAATTTGTAATTAAGTATTATAATTTTTGCCTTTCAATTGGATTTTTATAACATTTTTTATTTTGTAATTAAATCTATCGCATGATAAAAAAAGTTAGAGTTAAAAAAATATTCTTTTACCAAATCATAATATTTGATAACTAAGGGTTAAATTTAAAAAAGAAAAGAAAAGTGACACTATTTTTTTTTAAATTATAAAAGAACAGTGCTACGAAATTAACATTAAAAAGTCATTAGGAATTTAATAATTAAGTTATTATTCAAAATTTATATGAATTATCATTCGTAACTTATATATCCAAAATTAAGTTATCATCTAACATTTATATGAATTATTATCCGTAACTATGTGTTGACTCCCTATTAATCATAATGTATTTACTCCTAGTTTTTTTTTTAAAATAATTTTTTTCCACGTCTCCAAGGAAAAAAAATTTTTTGGTTAAAAAAAAAAGGAAAAAAAATATCCCCTCATGATTAGGTGAGTTCTAAATTCTAACATGAATAGATTTTTATAGAAAGAGAATAACTATTATTAAATGTATATTTAAATTAAAATAAAAATCTATTTATGTGATAATCATATCAAGGAAAATTATAATTCTATTCGGCATTTTCTCCATTCAAAATAGCGTCCATGTCCTAATTAACCCTATTAATAAAATAATAATTCTAGCAGATTATTTATGTTTTCTATTTTTTTATATTATTTGATATTAAAATTATTTTTTAATTTGACATAGAAATTAAGCATTTGATTAAACTTGATTGGATGAAATAGGTGTATATTTAGCATTATTCATAATAAAATTATGCGAAATAAGTGAATTCAGAAAATTAAACCCTTATTAGTGATTATATTTTACCATTAACCCGAATCCTAATTCGTAATTAAGGATAGTCTTGGGCAGTCAAAATAGTGGGTTTGCTATCTGTTAAAAAGAAAAGAGAAGCGCTTCTGCGTGAAACGGAAGAGGTGAATTCTAACTGAAGATGTGTTGTGTCCATTTCCAAATCCAATTAAATTAAAACACTGAAGAAAGGGAGTTGATAGTTTTAATTATTGCTTGTTTCTGTTTATTTGGATTTTGCGTTTCTTGAATTTGGCTGTAGACGCGAATATCCGTGGATTGAAGGAAGATTCTTCATGTATGCCAGCATCTTCCTCTTCTTTATTCTATTCCCTTTTTGTTTTCTTTCATCATCATTCATTAAACCTTTCCTTTTTATTCACTCAGATCAACTAACCACTACTTCTCTCATATCTCTCTCTATACAGGTTCTCCCTCTTTCTCTCTCTCTCTCTCAACTCGCACTTAAGTTTCGTTAGATTGTATTGTTCATGCTTCTAGATTCTTCTTGTTAATTGCCTTTCACATTGTTGTTGTTGTTAATATGCTTTTGCAATAATATATTGGGGAGTGTGTTTTCCTTCTATTGTATTTTTGGATAGAATATGTTAATACATAATAACCATTTAAATATGTCATTAATAGGAAGTGGTGTTATCCACTCTGAATTCTTAGTTTAACTAAACATTCATTATTACTTGACAAGGTCAACAAAAATGCTCTATGTATGCCAAAGACAGTGTATTTGTATATAAATAGACGTGTTGTTTCGCACATTTTTTATATATGTTAGTTGATTTGGTGGTTGAATTTTGATGTATATATAGTATAGCTGCAATGCCAATTGTCTCAAGGTTGCAGATTCAAGCCGGGCCTTGGACCTTGCGTAACACAGGATGTTTTGCACTTATGGTTCTCCATTTTCTAGAAGATTGAATGAATATGGTGTTTAGATCAAAACATTAGATGACTATCTTAAATATATGGTTGTAAGATTGCCAGAAGATGGATTTTAAATTGAACGAAAGGGAATTAGATCCTCTCAATTTATTTTTTCACTTGACAATGTTAATGTGATCTCTTACTAACTTAGAGAGTAGATGGCGAGAGATCACACTAGACTTATTTAAGTGTAAAAATAAATCGAGTTAAGTCTTCCCTTGATAATGAACATACCGGGACTATGACAGTGGATTTTCTTCTTCACAGCCCCTCCCTCCATGCGTTTACCAATTGGCTGTCCAAATTCTAAGTGTTTATGTTCTTGATCTGTGCATATTGTCACTGGCTGCAGCTATTGCGTCGCATGTAGCAATGACCTATTCTACATGCCTACTAGTTGGTTTTGTTTTGGTTGTCTTTCTTGGGACAAACTGAACTGAGAAGAGATCAGATGGAAAGTCTAGGTTAAAGACAATCTTAAAAATGGATTATAGGATATCCAGAAAATAAGTTGTGGCATATTTTTAAGTTTGAAGTCAAGCTAAATGTTAGCATGGAAAATTACTTGACATATATATCATCTATTTCCATTGTTTTTAGATATGTTTGGTAGGGCCAAAATAATGGAAATTTACTGCACATAATAGGTCACTTGAATTGTTAATTTATATCTTTGGTATTTAAACACTTTATTTGCATTCAGGATTTTATAAATCAACACTAATATTACAAATTTATAATTTTGATACAGGGGAATTGGCTAGCACTCTGAAGTTCCCATCCAAACTGGTGCCAGCAAATTGCTGGCACTCACGTTGTTCTGCATTTCGTGTGACAAAAAAGCACATGAGTCCCAACAGTACGCTAAATCGCAGTAAAGCCCTTGAGGGTGTTCATGGGGTCCGTGTCGAGCCTCATTCACCATTTGGTTTGACAGAGAATAATCAAGATGGGGACCTACATGGAACTTCAACTACTGAAACAAATCAGCTGCTGTTAATGCAGTAAGTGAAATGCAAATCTCTCTCAGAAATGTGTTACAATTTCGTGTTGATTGTAAAACTTACTACTTACATGTCTTCCAGACGGTTATGGCAACAAAGACCATCATGCTTGAGACCCATCCATTGTTGTAGCCCTAGTCATGGTATTATTAAGAGATTTTCTTTCCCTCTGATGTTACCTTATTGATTTCCTGTGAATTGTCCAATTTCATCTTCTTAAGGTCCAACTTTACTAAAACCTTAAGTTATTATGTGGAGATTCATAAATGATTTTTTCTCCAAATATCCATATTAAACAAGATTCCTTTTGCTTTAAAGTGTGGTCTATCCACATGTTTGGCACCTATCTCTTGCTGAAATTTAACTTTTTAATTAAAAGACCAAGTTGGGTGATAAGATTGAACCCTTGATCACTTGGTCATAGGGGTTCGGTATAAAGTAAAGGACCACATAATTATTTACTCATTTTTGCATCCCCTTTCCAGGTGATATGCACCTTGGTGAAAGAGTTGCTAATGTGCTTACATCAGTTCCTTTTGTTGCTCTTGGAATGCAAACCCCCAGGTAACTTCTTACTCTAGTCTTTGAACATTTATTTTGGCTAGAAAACCACCTTTGTTGTCTTATGAATAATTTGCAATGTAGGAAGAATCTTAGTTGTAAGTTGTATGCCAATTCGTTAATTGGAGTTGGAGTGGCCTCAAGCATGTACCACTCATCCAAAGGAAAGTGGAGGAAATTTTTGAGATGGGTTGACTACACAATGATAGCCACAGCAACCGTTGTGAGTAATGTGTTCATATATACATTATTTAAAGTTCACTTAGAATGCGTTTGGTTGCAGAGATTGGGTTTGAGATTGGGGAATTGAGACTCAGTATCCTGTTTGGTTGCCGGGGACTGGAACTAAAATTTCAATCTCTATCCTCAAAATTTTAGTACCTTTTAGTACCTACAGAAAGTGGGGACTGAAATTTTTAGGGACAGAAACTGAAACTTTAATAATATTTTTTTCTAAAATACCATCATTCAACTTTTAAAATTCCAATACTAACATTTATATCTTCTCTACCAACTTAATCCAGATTCTAGTCTCTGTCTCTTTTATTACATTTTAAACTAAACACAATCACTAACTTAATTCAGTCTCAGTCTCTCTTCCAAACACAGCCTTAGTATCATGTTCTGTGCTGGCTTGGTCGAATTTATCAAGAGAGTTGCTTTTTATTCTTCCATAAGTCAATCACTTTAAAGATCAACTTTTAATGCAAAACTTTAAATTGTTCTGCAGTGTCTGTCGAGGGCGCTTAGAAATGAGAACCCAAAGTTACTAATGGCTGCTTCTGCAGTGTTTCTTCCACTTCACCCAATGATGGTTTCAGTTGTTCACACTGGGATGATGGAGGTAACCTGTTTGTGACAACTTTGTTTTGATTCCTTAGTGTTCATTTCTGTGATAGATAATTTTTTTGAACCAGAAAACCATGCAGAAAGTTGATAACTAACATAACCTTGAATTTATTTTCGAAATTTCAGCATTATATTCTATTTTGGGATTGCATTTTGTTTATAAGACCATTTTTATCTTCTTTTTTTAACGCTATAATTGTTGTTTACTCGCTTTTTATTCAGGTAGCATTTGCAAAAAGGGCAGTGAAAGATCCAGATTTGAGGATGGCTCACACGGTGCATAAGATGTCATCATTGGTTGGTGGAATGCTCTTCGTTGCCGACGATTTATTTCCACAAACTCCATACATTCATGCTGCATGGCATCTCGCAGCCGCAGTTGGTGTCGGCACCTGCAGCAAACTCCTTGAGTAGGTGTTCCTCCACTCTATTTGAAAGCTGCAAAGAATCCTGCAGATTTAGAATAGTGTCACCAAAATTTGCCGATGCTACATTGTCATAAGACTATATCCTTTAGGAGATAATTAGGGTTATGTTGTGCAGTAGTTAAACCAAAATTAGACTCCTATAATTCTTTTACCCTCTCCAATTGTAGTACTCTTTAGTTTAATTCATTGGAGTGGGGGATTTGTGTCGCCATAAACTGGCGGTAAATAACTAAATATTGTTGTTAGATTCACCGGACATGAATCTCAATTTATATTTGAAGTATATTGTTGGGATGAATAAATAAAATATAGTTGAGCTTATTTATGCTTTGGAAAGTTGAGGTTTCATTTCAAGTTTTCTTGGTCTTTTTGAAGAAAGAAATGAGCTTTTGTGTTGTATACATAGATGATTAGTCCATTTTTCAAAATACTCATGGCTTTTAATTTCATTCATTTTTGTTCCTAACGATTTCGATTCATTCAATTTTGTCCCTTACCTCTTTTTATTTGTGTTGTTTTCAATCTTGTTCCTATCATTTTATATAGAGTTGACGTCCAGAGATATTTTAACACAAATCAAAAATGCTAGAAATAAAATTGAATGAAATTAAATATTAAAGACATTTTTAAAGAAAATTACAAATGTGAGGGGAAAAAATTAAAGGTTTATCAAGCATCTATATCTATGTTGAGCAAACTTGAGGATTGTACAAGTTCGTGAAGAGGCTGGACGTTCATAGCGTCATCTCCCCGTGGGAATGGAGATAGTAACGAATGTCACAATACCTATCTTCAAGTTGCAGATCCAAAGCGAGTAGTTGCTTCAGTAGACTAGTGTGCCCTATCCCGTTTAAGACTCAGTCTTAGTAGTAACTACTGCTAGCTATCTAGCAATAGTGAAAATATGCGAAAAAGGATTTTCTCAGAATCCAATCTATTGCAGACTCGTCGGTCGGGTTTTAGGATGCCTCACCACTAAACACTAGCTTCACAGGTGAGTTTCTCACGCCCCACATAGGGAGTTAAAAGCCCATGATGCCACTGCGGGCCCTAACCGATCTTGGAATTCATTCCTACGAGCCGGCTAAGTCAGACCAAGGTGACTATTCCGGGGTACAATGCCGACTCGCAAAGAGCCATCAGCAAGATTCGTCTCTTGTGTGTGCCAAACATGGGATCTGAAGACTGAGGTAACTGAACCAACTGCATTTCCTAACTATGTTACCACAGAGTCAGATACGGGTTTAGGCAGATTCGAGGTATTAGACTTGTTGACTTGTGACTAAGTCTTACTTACACATGAAAGAAATCCGTTATGGAGGAAGAGTCGATCATCTTAAAAGGCTGCTTTGCCTTCTACTGTAAGGGATTGTAACTAAACCTTATTAGTTGCTCATTCTCCTCCTGCGGCTTCCTCTCTATTTGCAGTTCGAAAAGGCGGTTAAAGACAAATTAGATCTCATTGCCTTCCTGGTGGTCAATCTAAGGAAAAGCACTCAGGGACTTCACCTTTTTCTCTTTCAAAAAGCTAGCTGGCCCAGAGAAAATAGCCTTGAAGAATGATAGAAGAAAAAAAGCTATTTAAGGAAATAAGAAAAGATAATAGCAGGGTTGACGCTAACTTTAGGTCGTCTTCAAAAAAAGGTGTGGAAGGACGGACAGCTATCCAAGATATTAACGGTCCGATAAAACTACTATTAGTCCTAGGCTATTAATGGTCTAACTGCTATTACTGTTATACATCTGTATAGATGGCTTTCAAAACTAACTGCTCGGATAGGAGGGCTAAAGAGCTTGCCCCAGAACCTCGACAACCTTAGAGCCTAGCCTACTTCCCTAGCTAAAACACACTAAGTCTTCCAAGAGTGCGAATTGCAGCTTATCAGGGCGGGATCAAAAAGCACCAAATTTGATGACTTATTAAGGGAAAGACGAAGTAAGAACATGCTATTGAAGACATTGCAACATATGTCGGGGAGGCCTCCGTTGATTGTGTACAAACAAAATACGAGTCCAAAGACAGGATAAGAAAGGGTTTAGCTAATGGAGATATTAACTCTTCCGAGAACCAGTAACGCGTAAACCATGTCAGAACTATGTCGAAGGAACTTGGTAAAATGACCCCGTAACTTCGGGAGAAGGGGTGCTCTCCTATCTTTTGATTAGGAAAGCGGCACATACCAGGGGTAGCGACTGTTTATTCAAAACATGGGACTCTGCTAAGTGGTAACACGATGTATAGAGTCTGACACCTGCCCGGTGCTGGAAGGTCAGAAGGAGAAATGTGGTAGCAAACTTGAGGACATAGTCACAGTAGGTTGACGGAAACTATGATAAATTGAGTTTGAAATTTCTGTATTTCATATGCATTGCAATTTTATTGTGTTTGTGCTTTAGTAGAATTGTCTCACATATCTTATGCTAGCTGAACTTCTTTTCAAGCATTTTATATCTAAGGCTTCAATACAATTTCTATGTTGTTTTGCCAACAGTTTTCGGAAAATTGTTATAACTTAACACTTAAAACATTTAACACTTAGGACAACAGATAAAATGCTATACGGTTTTCTTAAATAAAGTTGTCAATCTTAATTGTATCATTTCACTCTCTTTCCTTCAATTTATCTTGTTCTATTCTATTTCATTCCACTACTTCCTACAGATCCAAACATAGCCTATATGAATGTGTGTGAAATAAATTAATTACATAAACTGGTAAATTAATTACATTTTCTTTTATAAAATGGAAAAGTCTCAACACCCAAAGAAGGTGGAGCAAAAGTAGATAAATTAATTACATAAACTGGCACCACCACCAGAACAATTGAGTACCCAGGTAAAAGAATAATACATATGCTAAGATACAGGTATGGAATTATCAAATGGACCCTGAATACAAGGGCAAACAAAAAAACCCTGAATTTTGTTAGATGTAGACAGAACAATCTGCTGCTCCAGACTAATGTACATGCAGATCATGGCCTTGCAGATACAATGTATTAAACATAGTTTGGTCAATGTTCTGGGGGTAGAGTCCTGCACCTAAAACAATTTTGTCTTCAATTCTCAATCAGCATCATGTACAAAAAGCAAGGATGTGACTCCCTTGATCCAGTCCCCAAAGATATATAATTCAGATCTATGGCCTCGAACAAAATTGTATAAACCTTCGAAAATTGGGGTTATGCCCTCTCATCAGAAGGGGGAAAAAGAAGCATTGAACTAACAAATACTAATAGACAGTTAGCAAGCAGAAAGGCATGCTCACAAAACCATATGAAGTGACGGTTCGTCAAATACTGAGTGGACTACTTTGCTGAACTTCTTGAATCATCGGTTCTGTTTATGCTGCACATACAATCGGGGCATGGAAAGCTATATAATGATTCACTTGGTTTTCTCAGCTCAACTCCTTTAAAATCATTGTGCGATCTCATGCTCAGTAATTGAAATTTCAGAGGTTCCCATCTGTTGAAGTAATCAAATCAATAGGTCAGATACTTTCAACTAATAAAATAAGAGACATGATATGTAGAAAACTAGTTTTGACAACTATATGTGACTACTACATCAAAGTAAAAAGAGATGCACATTTTAAGCCTGTTGTGTCTCTTGCTTTCGTGTAGTTGTCGTGGATAGTTGTCAAAACTAATTGTTTATATAGTTACCCAAGGTAAACAACTAAGAACAACTTTGTATACTCAAACAGATTATTACTGGTCATTCAAAGGGGGCATAATAATGAACAACAAGCCAACAACAACGACATCCTTGTTAAAAATTAGCTTGTTAAGAAACAAACTCCCATTTGTACTACTGATAATTAAATTTCAAATATCCTCCTCTTGGGAATATGTCTTCTGTTTAAAAAATGTCTCAATTTTCAAAATAAAATTGAACAGGAAGAAACATATACTGAAGTAATAATTACCCAACATTGAGATCATCAAATAGTAATGCCAATTTCCGCTTATCAGGCTTAATTGTCTTTGAATGTCCTCCATTCAAGTATCTTCTGTGGCCAAAAAGAAAATGAGGGAAGTTACCACCCTGTGTTGTCACGAACACCTCACTATGAAGACAAACAGTGTAGTCTATGGCAGCCATCCTGGAAGAGTAACGCTAGAAGAAGTAACTTAAGTTAAAATCACAGATGGCACTTAATCAAAGTTCATGAGTAGGGTTGTGGCAAGCGAATTCATACCTTGAATGGAGCTAGTTCCTTTTCAGATGCCAAACTCTCCTTTGTATGCAAATTAGGGAACATTTCTAATAATGGGGGCATTGTTTTTTCAGCATTATGTATTTTACCAGAAGCTAGATAGATAGATGTGTTCTGTGCGAAACCCATTCCTCTCAACATGAAGCCAACCTATACACATGCAAGAAGGCATTGGCCATATCTTAAGCAAAGGACATGAGAGAAATTTTATCATTCTTGCAGAATAATAACACCAAGATGAAAGTGAACAAGCAAAGAGCACATTACAGGAGACTTATGGAGCTCCTAGCAAGAGTTAAAACTACAACAAATCTACTTCCTAAACTTTGGTCCTCTTCATACACAAGATAACTGGACATATAGGGAAATAATACCTCTAATGGAGTGAGGGGACACTTCCCATTGATCCTGATTGACCCAGGGCGAATAACTCGCCCAGGTCTTGTGAATTTTCCTCTCCAACCTCTTTCCCGTGCCGCAATCATTTCTTCTTTCTCATGTTCTCCACCATCAAAAATACAACAAGAGAAAGCAACCATATCCTGCACATTGGAAAGCAATATACAATCGCTGCTTCAATGATTACTTGGTAGTGTAACATCCATACTTCAAAGCAACTTTTATATCTGATTAAAACCAACCTCTTCAAAACGCAGATGTACAGACACATACTTT
>JASCZI010151259.1:10521-23182 GCA_036250425.1 Stylosanthes scabra
CCAATAAATTAATAAACGAATGTACATAGTTGACTACCTCATGCTGGGTGAACAGAGCTCCTCACCCTTAACAATGGAGTAGTTTACCCTTGCATAATGAAAAACTAGATCTAAGAATAATGGAAAAACGTCTATGCTAAAGTCCCTAACCCTAGTGGTTAAGTTACTTCTTATACCTATCCTAATTAAAATTCAAATTCAAATTACAATCTAATATAATCCTAATCTTATCTCTTATGGTTACAAGTCTTATCTTCTTTCTTGAGTCTTCAATTAATCATATCTTTAATCTTCCAACTAAGCCCCTGATTAATGAATGGAATTGAGTCCTAATAACTTGGATTGGATTGGCCTTTAATTCAAAACTGGACATTGCATCCCTTCTTCCCACGTATAACGTGGCTGCCCCATGTATTACGTGGGGCCTCTGTCTCAAACAGCTCCTTCGTTGCAAAGCTATACGTATGACGTCCCTACTATACGTATTACGTGTAGCCACTGCCTGAATTGGCATTGTGATGATAAAATAGCCACGTATGACGTTGTTGAGCCACGTATAACGTGGCGTTGCTGTCTTCAATAGCTCCTTTGGGTGCCATGCCTCACGTATAACGTGAGAGGTTTCACGTATTACGTCTGAAACCTGTCTAATCTTGGCTTTGAGATTTAATTCCCACATATGACGTGGGCTCTCCACGTCATACGTGGGCTTCAACACTTAGCCAATTTTCTCCTTTCTTCTCTGCCTCATTCCCTCTTCTTCAATCTCTCTCAAATGGACTTCAATTACCTAAAACTCTTAGTGAATCATCTAAAAACACAACACAACTCAAAGAACATTAAGTTTGTTTGATTTGATCAATTAATGACAATAATCCACAAAGAATATCATGATAATTAAGAGAAATCGAGACTAAAAACAACCTAAGATGCATACGCATCAGTGTCAAACTCCACGTTATACGTGGAAGCCCACGTTATACGTGGGAATTAACCTTGCTTTGGCCAAAATGGACAGAGGCTACACATTATACGTGGGAGAGCCACGTTATACGTCAACATTAAGAGCCAAACTCCCACATTTGACAGAGAGCCCACGTTATACGTGAGCATCCTCACGTTATACGAATTAGTAATTCAATGAGGGTGAGGAGCTTTGTTCACCCATTATGAGGTAGTCTTTTGTACATTCGAATTAGTAATTCAATGAGGTATTTTCAGTTATCTTTTGTGCATGATTTAATTTTCTATTCTTCATCTCAATAGTTTAGAATCACTGAGAGGTGTTCTTAACTTGTCTAGGGCTAAATTAATTAGATTGAGAGATCTATTAATTTATGCTAGCTGAGAATTAGATCACATGATTAATTAAGTCTAACTAGAGATAGTCAAGTTAATTATCATGTAACTAATAATTCTGTGGGTTAAAATTGGATTAGAACTAGTTTGGATATAGTAACATTTAATCTATTGTTCTTTTATGCTTCTAGTAGTTGTAGTCATGGTTGTTAAACTCTAGTGTTAACTCTTAAATTCTTACGAGTTTACGAGTTTAGGTAATGGAATCGAGTCAACTCGGCACTAAACTCGCATCTCAGTAAACTCGGGTGAACTCGTGTAAACTCAGGTAAACTCGCATAAACTCTCTTAAACTTGTGAGTTTATGAGCGAGTCAGTGAGTTTGAAATTTGACCAAATTTTACCCAAAACAGTGTCATATTGCAAAAAAAAAAAAAAAGACTTTTCTTTAAGAGTTAGAATTAAAAAATTATTAACTTACTCACACCCACTCCTTTTTGCACCAATTTTGTACCTTGTGTGTTATATGTTACTCTATTTATTGCATAATTCATAATTATCATTTGAATCATAGAAATATACCACTAGTTTAGCTTATTATGTGCTAAATAAAATTAAATTTTTAATTTTGAATTCCTAGATTTGAGATTATTTATGATATATTTTGTTTTTATATAATAGGTAAACTGAGTTTACGAGTTAACTCACGAGTCGAGTCTAGATTGGCTCTACGAGTTTACTTAAACTCGCGAGTTTGACAACCTTGGTTGTAGTTGTTGATTATCTTGCTCTTCTACTCTCTTAATCATCTTGCTTGTTTAATTTCATAGCTATGATCATGCCTTTACTTCATGCCCACCAAGTGTTTGATAAATTGCTCGGTTTAGTTTTAGAATAGTTTTCTTGTGCTTTGGTCATGGGTTGAGGTGTGGATGATCCTAGCTACTAATCCATAAGGAAAGGATGGGTTAATCCTTGGGTTAAAATCGTTCTGTTGACGCCAGGCTTTCGCTAGTGAGAGTGAGTCCTTAATGAGGTGAACATGGAGGTTTTATCCATGTTCCAAAGACCTAGGTCCGTTGTACTAGAGTTTGAGAAGCTTGGGACTTACGGAATGGGGTTAATCTACCCACTTGACCGTTTGGTAGAGTGTGGCTTCGCGGGTTACGTGACAACCATCGATATTTGGGATTAGTGGTGTTCATGGGGACACGCAATACCTCGATCCAAGGCCAAGCACCCTTTTTTATCAGTTTCTCTTTTAATCTCTCTTTTGATCTCTGTTCACACACACACAATTGCAACGCCCAATTTCTTGACAACCAAAGTCGGCCCATGCGTTAACTCGTTGGGAGAACGACCCGAGTCCCGTACTCAGTATTTTTAATCTGGTTGCAAGCTCTTGTGACACTCTTTGTTGATAAGAACGTCCTTCGCTCGTATACATAATCAATTTGGGTTCCCCTACAACGATTTCTTCCTATTTTCAAGAGAAAGGGAACTCCGAATTAACCTTGTTTACGACGCCTAGGACGGCTCTTTTCAGCTAGCAAAGAGGGTGGGAGCAAAGAGCTACATTGTTAAAAAACAACATCCCAAAGTTAATACAAACATGAACCGGAAACACATGAGAACAACCGAACCGGAAAATATAGGACATATAATTGTTGATGATGAATTACTTACAAATCTATGGCTCTGAAGTCTATCTTTATCCAGATAGCTTAAGAACTCCTTATGGTTTAGCAATGTGCTGATGTCATGGGGCTTCTTCTTGTCGTCCAGCCACTTGTGTTCATATTTCTCAAACATTCTTTGCTGCACGAGACACCCGATCCAGAATTAGAAGTTAACTCGAATTTACATATAGTGTAATAGGCCGAACTGGAACACGTATAAATGACGAACAGTAATCTAAGTGAGAAGGAATAGGAAGTTCATACCAATAGTTCTCTGGAGGAACACAGTAGATTAGATTCGGATATCGTTCCCCAGGAGTCCTGTTGAGAATGTGGCACATGATACTCACAACTTGAATATCAATGTGTTTTGTTGGCGCCACCGATTTGAATTGATATCTAATTGCCTCTAGACATTTGTCCCCCTTGAGATTGAAGATTGGCAGAAACTCATTATCCCCCTTTGGGATGGTACCCCAAGTCGCAACTCTTTTTTCCATATCAGCAAGGATATCAAACGTCCCCGAAGGTTCCGGTGATTGGAGTAGACCTGGATTTTGCCTCAGCTATTCATCAATTTCGTCAATGGCTTGCATTGTCTGTGTTGTCAGCAGAGGTTCTTCTACTCCTAGATCAAATGATGGAGCCTCCAAGGGTACTTGATCCCTAAAACTCATGAGGGTAGAGGTAATGAGCTGGGAACCCGGGGAAGTGTCAACATTCTGCTCTTGCTTAACAACAAAGGGTTGCTATTGGCGATCATCCTCTGGACTCGAAGAGAGGTCTATAACCTCCTGAGTTGGGTAGATAGGCATGCATTGTAGAAAAACAATCCGAACCGGAATCTTATGCCACATCGAATACATATGGAAACCAAACCTGAACCAGAATGAATGTTAAAGATATAAAAAGTATTATAATGCGTATACTTACACTACTTCAACTACAGCTTGGGATGGTTGCTCTTCCTCCGTTGGGAGGTTGGCCTCCTCGGTCTTGGGAATCAACATTTTCCGTGGTGGTGGTTGATTCCGCTCATCCGAACTTGAGGATAAGTCAATCAGCTCTTCATGTTAGGGTTGTGGATGAGGTTTGGGTTGTGGAGGTTGTGGCTGAGGTTGAGGAGGTTGTGGTTGAGACTGAGGCGTTTGGGGAGGCCTGAAATGACTAACATTAAACAACCGAACCGGAATTTATGTAGACGAGCAAAATATAAATGTAAAGCACATGAATATAGTTGCTTACTCATCACTGGCAAGTCCAACCATGACATCCTTAGGTTGCTCTGCTGTGTTGCTTTCATTGGCAGCCCTTTCTGGTTGAGGCTGAGGGTGTGCCTCAGGCCTGAAATGACTAACATTAAACAACCAAACCAGAAATTGAAATTAAGAAGAATAGAGAATTGTAATGCAGCATAAAATAGTGACTTACTGAGCATTAGCAGGTGCAACCGAATCAGCCTGAGTTTGTAGCTGTGGCTGAGGTTGAGGTTGGGGTTGTGGCTGTGGCTGAGGTTGAGGTTAATGTTCAGCCTGAGGTTATGGTTGTGGCTGAGGTTCAGACTGGGGTTGTGGCTGTGGCTGAGGTTGAGGTTGAGGTTGAGGTTGAGGCTGGGGTTGTGGTTGTGGCTGTGGCTGAGGTTGAGGTTGAGGCTGAGGTTGAGGTTGAGGCCTGAAAAGATAACTATTAAACGCTCAAACCGGAAATTGCAACTAAGATGAAAAACAAAAAAAAATGTAAACCAACAAGAATATAGGTGCTTACTGTTCACTTGCATGACCAATTTTATCAGCCAACTTAATCAGGCATCTCTTGGGGGCCCTGTGAGGTGAGGGTGAGTTTGTGGTTGTTGTTGAAGTAGTTGTTCAGTCCTAAGAAAGATTACATGTCAAAACCGAACCGGAATTTGAATAAATATGAATAAATAAATGAACAACTAGTTAGTGGCTTACTCAGGATTAGCAAGTCCAACTCCAAGACCCCTGAGCTCCTCTTTTGGCCTTTGCAGCCCTATTTGGTTGTTTTCCTTTTCCGATAGCTCAAGTTCCTTATTGTATTATTCTCGGTAAGCGGGCGATCATCATTTCTTTGAACACTGTGAATTTATAATATCAAGAATGAACCTAATTAACGAACTATATACAAAAAATGAATACATAATCCATTATAGTGTTATCAGAATGCAAAATGACGAAATTTAAAACATTGGTGAACCGGTATATTCTTACCCCGAATCGATTGGCTCTTGCCTTTTCTTGCTTCTTCTTTCTTGGAGAGCTGGGCTTGGGTTTGCCAACGGCCTTCTCTAGACCATCTCTTCTGACATTGTATTCTCAGAATCAATGTCTGGGCTTGATCCACTAGAACTAGATTCATCGGATTCCTCTTCAGATTCATATCCCTCTTCAGAATCAGATTCAGCAGACTCAGATTCTGAAGAGTCAGGATCCTTTCTCCTAATCACACCCATTTTAAGGTCCATGTTCCTTCTTTCCATCCTCTCGTTAGCTGCTCTTAGCATGCCAGTCTGAATGAGACCCTGCAAACAAGCACGAACCGAAAAAGATTGAGGACATGAAACAGAATATTAATAATTAAAAAAAAAAACTAACTGGCCTAACCGGAAATGTACATACAGTCGCATGATTTTGTTCACGTTGAAGCCTCTTCTTTAGGTTCTCTCCAGTCCAGTATGTAATCCAAGGAAACTGTGCTTCGAGTTCCCTTGGGTTCTTTCCGAAGTGGGTCTCGTGGAAGTATATTATCATCATCACGTAGCAGCACCCATGAATGGCCTTGGTCTTGTTCAGCTTGGCCTTTTTAACCTCGTCAAGGAGGAAATCATGCACATGAAGTGCCCAATTTCTCTCCCTGGTAGTTTCAATATCAAACAGGGTGGGGAGAGCCTTTGGTGTGACGTTTGGAGACGATGTTGCCAAAATGAAGCATTTTTGGATGAAGATCAAAAATGCCTTCTTGAACAGAATCTGGTTCGAATCTGTGTCAACAGGTGTGCGCATTACTAGCCTTGTCAGATCCGCTTGGTTTTTACCTTGAAACATCTTGAAGACCGCATGATCTTCCTCACTCAACTCCTTTTCAGAAACCTTGTCATCAAAAGGTTTACCTGTGCATGTCGAACCGAAAATAATTAAAAACCAAAACAGGAATTACAAATGCATCGAAACAAAAAGTAAATAGAGGATGAACCAGAAAATATACCGTTCCATGAAAGTCCCAGTGCCTTGCCGATCTTTTCCGTTGTGATCTCGACCCCCCCCATGTACAGAGTGTATGGTGTTGTCGTAGATAGAAAAGATCTTCACCAACTCCTTTAACATATGATGCTTGAGGTTGTAGTTGGGTAGGCTTGCAAATGCCCCAAATCCCATTTCCTCAATCAATGCCATCTTGGTTTGATCCTTTCTCAAGCATTGATTCAACACTGTCGCAACGGTTTTTGGTAGGCATCGGAAGTGGTGGCCTTGCTGCACAATGAGGATGGTTTTTTAAAAACAAAATAAATCAAAAAAAAAAACAGACACATGAACCGGAAATGGAACAACAACCGAACCGGAAAGACAATGAATTCTTACATCCTTATCTTAGGGCTCCCCTGCTTCTTGGATTTGATGTCGTTCTTGCCCTTTCCTTCCTTCCTAGATTTCTGTCCACGAGCCATTATTTTACTGAAAAAAATAAAAAAAAGAAAAGAATAAAACCATTCCGAAGAAATACGAGCAAACCCTAATCCCTAACTTCAGACATCAACCCCGAACCGGATCTAGTTCATTGAATGAAGAAATCAGCAAAAAACGACACACCCTAACTCGAACACTAACATTTCTTTAGCCGAACCGGAATAACACACTCATGCGAAACGGAAAACCTAATTTCATACCCCAGACGACATAACACAACGAAATGGCAGATTTAAACCCTAAACCCATGTAAAGTTAGATGCATTGACTCATTCAGAAACCCTAACTGAGTTTAAGACACTAACCTTTAGTTGTTGAGTTCTTCTGAGGTGATTCTTTGAGTTCGGCTGGAGGTCTTTTCCGTTTCGATGATTGTGAGTTCGTCTATTTTGTTGAGTTCCTCTTATTCGATGTCGTTGCTTTTCTTCGTGCTCGAACCGGGATGAGATCGCTTCGTTCGTGTGCTTCGCTGGGTTCTCTCCGATGATGTTTTTTTTGTTGCAAAATGAAAATGATTTGATTTTTGTTGGAAATGGAACTGTTTTGGATAGTCGAAGCGGTTTTTTGAAAACTGGCTTGAGAAGGCGAGACGGTTTGCATTTTTGAAACGGTTCCGAGGCGCGTTATTTGAGTGGTGGAAGGTTGGCGGGACGCGTGCATATCACGCGCTGGATGAGAGTTGGAATATATCACTTGGTTGATGGTTGGTTATATATATATATATATATATAGTTGTATATATAATATTATTGTTAAATAGATAGTACTACTTGATGAGGAGGTTTTTGATGATAAATTTCATGCATAAAAGGATGCCATCATCAATACTTTTTCATATATTTGCTAGTGAATGACCATGTTCTCCATCTTTTGCTAGAAAGTGCTCATAAATGATTATATGTTAAATTAGCCTTTAAGATGCATATAAATTGCTAAATCTTCTCCCCCTTGATGCAATGATATGTTTGCTAGTATATTTCAGATTTATAGGGGTTGAAAAAAGCATGAGAAAGGTTAAGAAGAACATTGGAAGCAAGAATGGTTTAGAGAAAGCATGCAAAAGCGGAGATTTCACAAAGAAGGAGGAATGCGAAGCGGAGAAATGGAGCTATAGTCATCGGATTGGAGCAAACTTTGACTCTTTGGAAAGATGAACTCAATGTCTACAACTTTCATGTTGAAGACTTCTTCCGGTTCTAAGCGATTCTATGACGAATTCGCATCCGAAGATCAGTGCGCAGAGAATCTCCTAATGCTCTCAATCCTGACCTTATGTCACTAATTTGGTCATACCTTGTGCTATAGAGGTCCAAATGACTTTGTTCCAACGCCATTGGAAAGCTAACATCCAAAGCTTCGCAACGATGTATAATAGTCCATATGAAAATCTGCAGTGACCGCGCGGCCGCGCGCCACCCTTGCTTAATGACGAAGTTTACGTCGGATGGCGCGCCCGCGCCATTGCATGCTGTCCACTTCATTTGAAGGCTAAAAAGGGAATTCCAAGCCAATTTGATGCCTATAAATAGAGGAATGCTACCAGAACTCATTACCACCATTTTGAGGCCCTTTTTGAGTGCTCATTTAGCCTAGAATAGTTTTAGAATAGCTTAGGGAGTTTTTGGGAGAATCTCCATTTCTCTCATTTACTCTTAGTTTATTTCTTTTTGTTCATCATCTCCTAGGATCATCATCACCAACCAAACTTTTCTTTTACTACTTGCTTCGTGGATACTTGTTCTCTTTAATTAATGCAATTCTAGTTTCTCCTTCTATTTTGCTTTCAATTACTTATTGCAATTTCTATTTTATGTTCATGTTCTTTTATGATTCTCTTGTTATTTCTTGTTGATTCTCTCTTTTAATCATCTTGCTAGTTTATTTTCCATATTTGCTATCATGTCTTTATTTCATGCCCACCAAGTGTTTGATGAAATGCTTGGTTTAGTTATAGAGTAGTGTTCTTGTGCTATGGTCATGGGTTGAGATGTGGATGATCCTAGCCACTAGTCCCTAAGAAAAAAGATGGGTTAACTCCTAGGTTAGAACCGTTTTGTTGAACATGGTGGATTATCCGTATTCCAAAGACCTAGGACCGTTGCTCTGGAAAATGAGAAACCTGGGATGTACGGAGTGGGATTAATTCCACCCACTCAACCATTTGACAGAGTGTGGCTTCGCACAGAGGCGGAGCTTTGTGGAGAAAACGGGGGGCCATGGCCCCCAAAGTTTTTATAAAAATTTTTAGTAAGGCTTTATGTGAAAGATGAAATAGTTCAGGTGGTTTATTAAAGAGAAAGGGATGTGGAAGTTGTTAGTCCGATACCCACCCACTTCAACGTTTGTTCTATTTTTTTAAATACCTTATCAGTTATCATTCATCCGTTATTTTAAAACTTTGTTTCTCATTTTTTTTTTTTTTAAAATACTTCATTCATTCATTTTTCTTAAAACTTTATAATTCATTCAATTTTTTTTTACTTTATCATTCATTCATTTTTTCTTCTTTCTTCAGTATTTGTTTCTTATTTAATTTTTTTAAAAATACTTTATCATTCATTCAATTGTTTTAAAACTTTATTTCTCATTATCTTTTTTATACTTTATCATTCATTCATTTTTTAAAACTTTATCATTAATTCTTACTATAAAAATATATAAGGTATTTATTTAATTAAATCACTTGAAAATAAAAATATATTTAACTAAATAAATAATTCATATTATATTATATCTATATAATCATAAAATCAAATATTACTATATCATGAAAAAAATCTTGCTATTTCTCAAAAAAAAAAAAAAAAAAACTGATACAAAATTTATAAGTTATAATTCTCAAAATTTCGATCTTTCAAGCAATGTTTCAATCAAATATATTATCTTGTATACTTTTTTAAAATTGAATAATTTTTTATCCATTTAATTTGATAATATTATATATCTTTATTTGATTTTTTTATTGAATTGTTTTCTTTAATTCCTTTAATTTTGTTTTAACATAATAAAACTATGAAAATTTTCAATTAAATTTTTGGTCCCCTCAAAAAAATTTTATAGCTCCGCCACTGTCTTTACGGGTTACGTAACAACCATCTACAACTGGGATTAGTGGTGATTATGGGAATGGTGATTATGGTAACACATGATATCTTGATCCATGGCTTAGCACCATTTTTATCAGTTTTCCCTCTAATCTCTCTTTTGCTCTCTTTTCTCATACACACACAATTGCAACCCCTATTTGCAAGCTCTTGTGACAACTTTTTTGTTTGATCGAGTCCCGTCCTTGCTCGCGGCATACCCAATTCGGATTCCCCTACAACGATATTAAAACTTGTTTTCAAAGGATAAGGGAATCCCGGATTAATCGTGTTGCCACGTCTCGAGCGGAGCGCTCATCACTACTCATATCACACTTTGTATTATTTTTTAAAATTTAAAATTTTGTAATTTAAAAGTTTTAAATCCTCAATTTTTTTTTTCTCAAAAATGCAAAATTAACAAAAAATAATTTTACGCTCATATACATACGAAATATCAAATTGATACTTATAAAAGTTTGGTATTCCATATTTAAAGCTTTTTTTTATTTTTACATTGCAAATATTTCTACATTCTAATCTTCCTTTTATTATTATTATTATTATTATTATTATCAATAATAAATCAATTTTAACATCATTTAAATATTGATACTATTTATTATTAATTTAATTATTTTATAAATATCATTAATTTTTTATTAACACATATATAGAGGCGCTTTTGCGGTGTTTCTTTTACAGTGACACTTTCTCCATTACCGCCACTTGTGAAGAGTACTCTTCCCTGATTAGCGTTTCTAATGAAGTGTTTACCGCTTCAGCACCTCCTATTCGGTGCTTCAAAAAAGATAACATGTGTCACCTTGCCAAAACGGTGGCACATAGGTAAATTGTTTGAAAATTGTGGAGTTTTGGTAATAAGTTTTGGAAAGGATGGCAAATGGGTAAAATAGCGAACATTGAAACACCAAACATCTTTGGATCAATGTAAGATTATGTAAATGTAGAAAGTCTTCAAACTAATCTTAATAGTTGAACAGAGTTCTTGTATTTCCGCATCTAAACATCCATAGTGTTAGAAAACCTGTAATAAGAAAAACAGATCTTGTATTAGCATAACTATTACAACAAATCAACAATGATCTCGGGAGAGTGAGTGTGGAAAACACACAAAAGTAAGCAGAATAAAGGAGCAAAGCTGTCCGTCCAGATTATAGAAGCACTTTTGAATATTACTAAAATCATGAACCTAACTCGACATCTGGTTACACACTATTTAGGAATTAGGACAACTTTTCTATGAAGCGACAGATTATAGAAGCCCTCCAATTTCAAACAGTAGAAAGGAAAATTGTTCATGAATAATACCCAATAGGAAGCATCAAAGATCTATTTATAGAGTACATTCGAGCACCTGTTCCCATTTTTACAACTTGACATATCTTCTCCTTGTAATAATTTTGCAAGCCTCTCTCCTTCATCAGATCGGATATATCACAAGCAGTACATGCAGGATTTCAGAAATGAGATTATATTTTGCATTAAAACAATCAGATCATATAGAGAAGACATTAAGAAAGAATATACAGGGCACACCTCATAGTTAAAAGCGACATCATAACAGGCAATAAAACCAAGATATAAGAAACCTCAATGTGCAAAGAGTATTTTTCTATTGAAAATATATCATATACTACAGAACTGAGTGGACACAATCCATAAGTAGACAAAAGAATTGATAAGGCAGTGTATGAAGGAAGAGAAATATAACAAAGAATTATATCAAAATAAACCGAATTTGAAGAGGCAGGATGCCATAGAGGATATTTAGTAACTATAAAGGCATGATATCAGAGGCAGAACATTCTGGAATCGGAAAAACAATACATCATGTCAGAACAAGTTATCATCTAAGACTTAACTAAGAAATAAGAAGTACTCAGAACATAAACAGGTAGTAGTCTAAGCAACATGTTCAAATCATCAACCGGGCGAAAAAGAAAATCCAGAATATAATGGACTTACATACGTTAGCTATAACTTAAAAAAGATAGCAAATCATAAAATCTAAACAAATCAATCCTTTATCTGTTTAGGGTTTAGGGGGGAAAACTGCAAGAATAAGAAACATTCAGTTGGTTCCTAGCAGGTTTGAAATCAATGCAAAAGAGTAGCTAGCCAAGTAAAGAGGCATATAGATATCAGATAATGCTGAAAGCCTCAATAAATTTGCTTTCAATAAATACATTATTTAAAATGATAACCTTTCCACGAGACTATTCTAAGCTATAGTTTAGAAGTCATTAGCAATGAAACAAGAGAGAAGCCATTATTGATTCAAAATAATGAGGGGGGAAAAAAAAACAAAACAAACAATGGATTCACATCCAATCAGTACTTATTGAGACATCACAAAACATGTCTGCAGAGCTGCTTCACATTAATAACAAATAATGCAATAATTGCTCTCTCAATGATCAAATAATGTAATAGACTAATAGCCAAAGTAAGGAATATTGGGTGCATAACATAATAAATTCCAATAAAAACTTGTAACTGTAATACTGTATAAGTAAAACTATCACATAGAAAATCAGAAAATTTGGTGACGTAATAGATTTCAACGCCGTTGCCTTAATTGGCATGTTGTTGCTTTTATATTGAGATTAATGATAAAGAACAGAAAGACTACAACACAAAGAAAGCTTGCTTTGAGATGTACTTTCATAGTTAAGGATACAAAGAAGGATACATAGATAAAATCGCTGAAGCTTGATAAGTTAGTACTGCAAGGTTATGCAAATAAACCACGTTAAAAGTAATAAGATTAAACTTTCAAATTTTAAATTCAAGATTTAAATAAACATAAATAGCATAACTTACCAACTGCAGAAAATAACATAACAATTCTAACCAAGACATTCTCAACAAAGTT
>JASCZI010151259.1:49748-63561 GCA_036250425.1 Stylosanthes scabra
AGTTGAGAATAAGAAAATCCCAAATCAGACAAAGAAATTAAAATTTTGTAATTTGTGACAAAATTGATATACTTATAATAAATCAAAATATAATAAAATATGTGATATAAATTGATATAAATTTTTTTTATAACATAATAATATGTTCTAACCGAGTGAACTGGAATTTATTTTGAAATTTCGTGGAGTGCTAGAGATTTTTTAAGTTTTTTTTTGGTATTGTAAAAATTTTTTAAGTTATTAATTGAAAAAGAAATGACTATGAAGAGTATGGGGTTTTTCTACTCACCAGATGGAAAATCCTAACACTTTTTTTTTGTTTTTTCTACTCGGCTCAAACCAGTGAAATGTTCAATCCTATTCCTCTTCTTTAATTTTTTTGCTTCAGCCTTGAGTGGGATTGGATCTTTTATTTGTTCACCATGAAGTTACATCATGTAATTTCATCCAAAATTTGCCCAACCCACATACCATCCCATAAACACGAAAAAACAAACCCATTAGGCTGGCCCATATCCGCTTGACTTAATTAACCACTTTAATAATCATTATCATCATTCTACTTAACCGCCTTCATCCCATTACGGAGCCGACATCACAGGATCAGCCTCTGCCTCAGTACTGCATCCTTTGATGCTTGTCTCCTTCTCACTTCCACATGTCACGTACCCATTGGATCAACACACAACATACATATGTATGCCCAACTTATCACATACACAATAGACCTCGCCTATTTTAAATCATATTTTGGAGAAAATATAGGAAACAATAACTTTGAATTATGTACGTTCTAGTAAATTTAGGAGAAAATATAGAAACAACAACTTCGAATAATTTAGGGTTTCAATTAATATCCATGTACATATCATACACATAAACACATCACCCACTCACACGCGCTCCAAAAAAAGATTCCACCTCGTGAAACGCGCTATTTCTCTCTTTTCTTTTTTCTTCCATCGTTTTCTGCGCTATTTCTCTCTCTTCTTCTTTCTTCCATTGTTTTCTTCTCCATCCTCTCATTCTTCTTCCTCATTCTTCTTCCTCTTCCTCTTTTCTTCTTCTTTCTTCTTCATTTTTTTTCTTTCTTCTTCACCGCCTTTGCCTCCATCTCCGCCTTGCCTCCGCCTCCACCTCTGTCACCATTTCGTACTCCGCTTCCGTCTCCACTTCGTACTCCGCCTCTTTTTCTTTTTTTTCCTCCTCCTCCTTCTTTTTTATGTTATGTTGTTGTTCTTCGTCTCCTTCCTATATTATGTGGTTGCTTTTGTTGTTCTTCTTCTTCTACTTCTCCTTTTATGTTACGTTATTGTTCTTCTCATTCTTCCTCTATTATGTGGTTGTTTTTGTTTTTTTTCTTCTATTTGTTCTCCTTCCTCTGTTACATGATGGTGGTTGTAGTTGTTGTTATTTTTTAATTGGTTTGTTTGCTTTATTATTATTAAGTTTAAAATTCTGCTCAAATTGGTTTAACATTCTGTTAATCTACATATGAAAATTCTGCTCAAATTGATCTAAATTCTGCTCAATTTGGTTTAACATTCTGTTCATCTAAATATGAAAATTCTTCTTAAATTGGTTTAACATTCTGTTCATCTAGATATGAAAATTCTGCTCAAATTGGTTTAAAATTCTGCTCAAATTGGTTTAACATTCTGTTCATCTGGTCAAATTAGTTTAACGTTCTGTTCATCTAGATATGAAAATTCTGCTCAAATTGGTTTAAAATTCTGCTCATCTAGATATGAAAGTTCTTCTCAAATTGTGTGTATGATGTGTTTGTGTGTACATGTAGCATTATTGTATACTTAAATACTGATCCCGGTTTCAAATCACATATCTTCAAAATTAAAGTTGGTTTTAAACATTCAAATGACAAAATATTTTAGTTTTAACTATTTGCCTCAATTTCAGCTCTGAACCAAAATGAAATTGTATAATTGGCCATAACTTAAAATCCATCACAACTCTGCAGTTTGGTTTAGGTTTGTTTATGCAACTACAATAATTTCAAACTTACCAATTCTCATACAAAGTGTTTAAAAATAAATAGATAAACAGTTCAGACCAAGAGTTCAAGCATCGAATACCTTGTCTATAAAATCTTCATTTTCTTCTTTGATAGGATGCAAATAGAACATCCTCTTGTAGTCTTGTTACTTATGTGCTTTCTTTCTCCTCTTCTTGTTGCAATTGTGAAGCCCAGCGTAGTCAAATAGTTCCTTCGCAATCAAATATTGGGTAAAGAACAAAAATATTAAGGGAAAGGACTCAGGAAAATTTGACGAACAACCCAATGCACAGATCAGTTGATATGTCTTTCCAATCAATTAAGTGTTAAATACAAAGACATTCAGGAGCTCGTTCAAAACATCTAGGTATAACTTGGCTCACTATATGTTCCAATAAACCATATCAGCCTTCTATAATATAAGTGTTAATTAGAAATATGTATTTCTCTGGGCAGGAAATTAGCTCATCATATTAAACTGTAAGGTGCTATAAAAAGAAACTATACCTTGAAATCCTGAATTACCACTTTTAATTGTTCAATTTCATAAATTGATTTTGCATTCTTGCCAGCTTTGGCCTGCACCAACAATAAGCATTAATTCATAAAGAAACAGATTTTTGTTAGAAATTAGAAAACACTGGCCTCTATTTATGACCACAACATTATCACTCATGTATATAAACCTCAATACTCACTATTTTGTGTATCATGCTATTCAAACACTTATTGAGTACACTTCATTGTTCTCCATCCCTTTTCTTTCTTGATTTTGTTTGTTCTGTTTCTAGTCTTTCAGCCATGTTCAAGAACCTTTCAATCTGAAACCTCATGAACACAAGATTGGGTCATTGACTCATTGTTTTGATTTTGGGGGCAGTAGTGAAAAAGATATTTATCAAACAAATGTCACCAAAAAGTGAAATTGCAAATAGGGAGTGAAGAACAGAAGCAATTCAGTTACAGAAACTAAAGGGATCTCCTGCAAAATTTGATAGTCATAATATTCCAACTTATAAAGATTGTTTTTCTTTTCAGTACAGAAATTTCAAAACAGTTTGCTTAAACAGAAACATAAGGAATTAGCTAAGAATGAAACACCATTTTACAACTATTTTCTTCTAACAAATGAAGCTATCAGAAAGAGTGAAAATAGGATTATAGAGTAATAGAGAAATATACTTACCACAACAAAACCTTTTCAATAATCATGTGCACTCAACTCTCTTCATCATGTGTTTGTTCTCTATGAAGACTGCCCCATCCTGATTCCCCATCTTGAAAGTGGAAGGCTGCAGAATTGATGGATTTGAAGAACCAAAAGCACAAGAGATAATCCAATTAAAAGCACCTCAATTAAGCAGATATCATAAAATGGAAATTATTTCCCCAATTAGATGAAAATCAATAAATTAAAATCCTAATCTAAATTGATGAAAAGTTTCTGCATTAAACTCTAAGAGTAAAGGGAAGAAGTCACTTTGGTCAAGAAAAGGAAAAAGAAAAAAAATAAATAAACAAATGCACCAAAGATCATTTTTAAATTTCAAGATGCTAGCCATATAGAAATAAAGCTAAAGCAAAACATATACCTCAAAAGTTGTTATAGTTCTCTCACTATCTAGTTGTGCTTGCTGCTACCTTATCAGCTTTCTCCAAAACAAAGTTCTTCAATGAATCAACATCCCTTGAACCTGACCAATAGAAAGACGAGGAAACATACAATTCTATCTGTTAACACTCCCTCAAACATTGGTTAACAGTTAACATAAGGACTTAGAGGGTAATGAGGGAATAGATAATACCAAAAGAAGAAGAAGAAGAGGCCATGATTTTTTCATTAAGTTAAAGAATGTATTTCTTCATTCATGGGTGCTGAGATAATTAGATAAAGCAATTTTGAATCACACATAAATTATATTCAATAATCCAAGACCAAGAGTATAAGGAAGTTCAAAATTGTAAGCACCAAAAGTGGGGGGAAAATAAATAAATATAAAATCAAAGCACATTATTATCTTTCAACTTCTTCACCGTCATAAAAGAGCTTAAAGGTGGGATTTGATTGAATATCAACATTGCTTCAAAGTGGTTTGTCAATGCTTGCCAAGCTTCAACTACAACTGAGCACAATCGTTTGTCCATTTCAGAAATTTTAAGTTCGAGCTTACCTGGGAAAACAGAGCGAACACAGAAACAGAGCATGAAGAATGATTATCGTTGGGGTTTTCCATTGAACAAAAGCATACTCTTCAAAATTTCAGGGACAGTCGTAGGAGAGGTGTCTGCACAGGCCACACTTGAATCAGCGGCCAGTATCTTAGTAGATGCGCTTGCGGCCATTGTCCATTGTCAAGAGCAATAGAGGCAGAGAGCGTGCCACTATTGACGATATTGTTGTGCATTTGATGGAGATGAGAGATTTTAACTGTGAGGGAAATGCAGCAAGAGAGCCAAATGAATATTTGAAAATTGAAAATCAAGGGAGAGAACGAAAGCTTCCTCATTTTCACCCAGTGAGCTTCAAACTTACCGGAGAGAGAGTTTACAATCACTTGCTTTTTTTTCCTAATGAGCTAGTGGAAACAAACTTTTACTGGGTAATGTAAGTTCTCTTCCTCCTCTAATTCAACACAATGGGGTAATGGAATTTCCACGCATCAATCCCAAGGAAGGACAGATGTCGTGCACTAAGGGGGCATCTGCTGTGTTGACCTTTATATCTCATTTTTTAAATAGATATCTTCTTGTGCTTCTGGAATATCTCCCGATGAGAAAACATGAACTCTACCCTTCACTAAAATCCAACTACATCCAGGTGTCTTCCTCATGCCCTTCAACCTCATTTCCTTTCTCAAACTTGCTCCCTCAATGTGGCAATTGTTTGCGGCATATACATTACAGAGAGCAATATGACCCGGGACGTTTAGAGGATCCAACTCCAGCAGTCGTTTCGCAGCATGCCTAGCAACGTCCACATCTGTGTTACCATTCAACCTGCAAATCCCAAGCAATGCCCCCCAAATGGCATAATTGGGCTCAATAGGAAGCCTCAACACAAACTCCTCTGCATCCTTAACCTTTCCTGCCCGTCCCAAAAGATTGATCATACTAATGCAATGCTCGATGCCAGGTTGAAGTCCATGTACATTAACCATGGCTCGAAATAACTCCAGCCCTTTATCAACAAGACCAGCATGGGCACAAGCTGTCAAGACACCTAGAAAAGTAACACCATCTGGGTTAATTCCATATTCAAGCATAATTTTGTACTCCTTTAAAGCTTCACTAGCCTTCCCATGACTTGCAAAGCCCATAATCATCGTGTTCCAAGAAATTTTGTCCCGGTAGAGCATGCTAGAGAATATCCTATATGCATCCTCTATCTCTCCACATTTTGCATACATTGAGATAAGAGAGTTCTCAAGAATCAAATCATAGTCATATATGGTCTTTAACTGCATGGCATGTAATTGGCGCCCCTGTTCAAGATATGCAACTGAACCAATGGCACCAAAAAGAACAGAGAAGGTAGAATTTATAGGCATAACACCATGAGCTATCATTTCAGGGAACAAGTTGATTGCTTCAGAAATCAACTCATTTTCAACATATCCATAAATCATTGAAGTCCATGTAAGAGAATCCCTGTCAAGCATGTTATTAAAGAGGTTATATGCCTTTAATACTTGCCCAGAACTAAGATAGCCAGCAATCATGCATGTGCATGCAATTGTGTTTTTTATCGGTACTTTGTGAAACAAATCTTCAGCTTTTTCTAAGTGACCAGCCTGAATGTAACCATTTATCATAATATTAAATGACTGTTCATCACAGTTATTCACATCAGTTTCTAGAAGACCTTGAGCTGAGTTCATAAGACCAAATGCAGAGTACATCCGAATGAGACTTCTATGTAGCCTGCCATCATAATTATCAAGCTTCCAGCCATTGACAATTATATAAGCATGTAACTGCTTGCCAAGGGTAGGAGAACCTAAACCTGCACATGCATAGGCCAAAGAAACAAAGGTCTCACTGTTTGGTTTTGTATTAGAGAGTCTCATCTCTAGAAAAAGCGACAATGCCTTTGCATATAAGCCATTCCAGGTAAACCCACCAATCATGGCTGTCCAAGAAACTACATTTTTCTCCGACATAGTCTGGAATAAATTGTAAGCCTCATCCACATTTCCTATCCTACAGTAACCAGATATCATGCTGGTCCATGTAACCACATTCCGACAGCCCATCTCCTCAAACAACACTCTCGCCTCATTCATTCTACCTTTTTCCACATAACCTGAGATCATACCATTCCAAGAAGCCACATTTTTTTCAGGGGTCTGTTCAAAAACCATCTTTGCTTCGTCCCACTCCCCATTCTTAACCATCCCTGCCACCATTGAATTCCAAGAAATCACATTCTTCTCTGGCATTTCATAAAACAGCCTCCTTGCATCTCCAATCCTTCCTGCCTCTGCCAACCCACCAAGCATAGCAGTCCAGGAAATAACATTCCTCTCCGGCATATGCTCAAAGAACCAGGAAGCCTCATCAAGCATGCCATATAGCAGGTACCCAGTCAACATTGCATTATAGGTGACGATGTTTCTGTGCGGCATTATATCGAACAGCATTCGAGCTTCACGGATGAAACCGTCCCGTGAGTACTTTGTGAGCAGGGAAGTCCAGTGAACAATACGAGCATGGTGGTGGCCTCGAGAGGACTTGTAAAGTAGGTCTCGTGCTTGTTGGTGCCAACCATTGGAGAGGTAGCGGAGGAGCAAAGTATCGTTAAATTCGGGTGTTGGGTCATTGGTTTTAAGGAAAGGCAACACAGGATTGAAGCATTGAGAATGGTAGCGAAGATTGTGAATACAAGAAACATTTGAAAGGGGGAAGCATCTGAGAGTAGAGGCGCGCATCTATCAGATTTTCAACATGTGGTACCTTTTTTGTATCTTATCTTATATTCTTTAAACTTCTTTAGCACCATGCCAAAGAACCAAACATCCAAACCTTCAACAACATTCATGGCCCCAACAAGTAGCACGTTCACTTGCTGCACGTAATGCCGAATGGCGGTATACTATTCAATGCAACAGCAGCTTTTCATTGTGCTCATGGTGGTGCAGGAATTGAATGCACTTTTTGCTTATATGAGACATGCTTTAAACTTTTTTTCTTTTTGGCATTTGTGTTTGCATGCAAACCTGCATAAAAACTAATGCAGAATTAATAAACATTAAAAAAAGTAAAAAGTAAAAAAATGGAACTGGTGTTTGACTGGCATATAAAATGTGTAGGATTCTTCAAAACCGTAGCTTGGGGAGCTAAGATGAAAAGAGTAATGATATTTGAATGTATGAGATGCTTACCATTAGCTAACACTCGCGCAACTTGATTTTCTAATTAAAATGTTCCTTATATTTGAAATCCAACACTTTTGGTTAACTATTGGAAATGAGTAAGTTTCAGCTCAACTATAAAATGAGCTATGTAGTTCATTCTATTATCTTGCATACTCATCTCAATCTCTCTTACTCCCTAGCTTCGTAGTTCAGCATACACTGCTCTTTCTCCATCCAACACATTGTGTTCAAAATTGTTTCATCCCACACTGTTTTCATTTTCCATCTTTGTTGTCCAAATTCTTTTCTATCTCTATTTTCCAAATGGCTCCAGAGTTTGACATTCTTAGTGTTATTCCAATTTCAGATGGAACGTCAAACTTTGTGTAGATCATTTTGGGAAGTTCCTTCCAAACATAATGCTAATAAGATATCCACATATAAATTCATATCTAGATTTTTAACCAACCAATGCTATTCCCTTTGAGAATTTGAATGCCTAAGATCTATTTATTAATAATGTAGACACAGAGAAATAATTACACTTTATTTGGAGACTTTATGGACCAAATGCATCCTCATTTTGAGTTTTGACAAAGTTAGTACTGAACGTCTTATTCTTGTACTGCAACTGTTCACAGCCAGAAAACACAATAGTGATTAGTGATTACAGTGATTAAAATTCATCTTAAAAAAATCAAATAACAACAAAGGGAAGTACTCCTTTCACTCATTTTCTGTTTTGGGGGTTTAGATTCTTTTCTTCCTTTTTTTTAGGTGCATCACAAATTATTGAAAGAGTGAGATTGATGTATAATAAATAAAATAAATTTGGAGTAGGTAACTGAAAAAAGAAGTATGCACTTTCGAAGGTTGCAGTAATCAAAATGTAAATAGAGTATTAGCACATCATGGTACAAGTGATACTGATGGCTGTTATTCAGGCTGCAATTGCAATCATGACTCAAATAGTTTCAAGACTTGATAGTATAGAGAATCAGCCATTGTCATCTAAAGATATTAACTTTTCATATAACAATCTTTGTGGTGTAGCAATGTTAATGAAAGTCTTCCTTAAGCTGATAGAAATTAAAAATTGTTGATAAGAAGATTGGGACATTTGGTGTTTCCATTAGCATACACAATGATAAACCAACAGAAAACATTTGAGGCATTGGTGCCAATTTATGGACATAGGCCAGATGCAAATTAGAGCTTAGTTTGATGTAGGAAAAAATTGATGGCAAACGATGAAATACCAACAATAAAGAGTAGATTCTTATTCTTTTCTCAGCCAAATTATTCACACTAGAGCACAAACAATGACTTCAACAGAATTTGCAAAACAATTGAGAAGGAGAAGACCAGAACAGAACATCAGGAGAGAGAACTTGTTGGGTGTGTTGGGAATGCAGAAACAGAGAATTACAAGACAAGAACTATATAAGGCCACCCAATCTTAACAACTTTATATTATATTATGCTGACCATTAAAATAAATAAATAAAATATTTGCTTTTCAACTTTCAAATGAAGATAACAAAAAGGATAGTGGATTTTCAATGCAATAAAAATAATAATTTTGGAATTTGTCAAGCGAATTGTGTGCTAGATATAAGGTAAATCATAGTAGAAAACAACTATAGAATAGCAAGAAATATGATCACAAATCAAAATTGGAGGAATCAAAGCTACAACCCAAATACCAACAGAATTATGTAACAAAGGAAGAGAAATTGTATGATTCAATTAATACAGAGGTCCATAAATCCAGTCGATTGAATCAGATTCAATGCGATTATAATAATAAATAATTATTTTAAATGCGTAGAAACTTGTATTAAAAAATAGAACAAGTTATATAAAGATATACCTAGCCGTGCCTTCAAACCTCACATCATAGGCTTAATCATTCCCTAAAATTTTGGTTTATCCAAAATCATTCAATCAAAAATTCAATACCAATCACAACCTAGTTGAGGTTTAAACTCTAATTCTTTTACCACTAATTATGAGCTAATCATCAAGTTAGTGCCCCTTAACCAATGTACATAAAATCTTTAACCCATTTGCTTCTAAAAACCAATTGCACAAAGATCCTTAACCTCAAGATTTTCAATACCTTAACCAACTAAGAAAAATTCACAATTATCAACTACACTTCTACAAAACATCATTTATGTGTGTGTGTATAGGCTCCTCACTAATCACAACCATCATCAAATCACCCACAACCACATGCATGATCATCAGGAGTTGATCCTTGTTCCAGAGATGATGATGTTTCGGATAGTATTTATAACACAGCCATCTTAAAACACTGTCCAAAAGAAGTTTCAATTCATCAATCACAGCACCTATTATATTAAATTACAGCACCTACATTGACATTATTATCACGTAACCTATTATCAATTTAGTATCAACAGTTCATACAAAAAATTACAAACACGTTTAGTTTTACAAATTCATCTAAAACCTTAACAGCTAACAAGAAGTAACAATAACAATTATATATATATATAACAAGAATTCAGTATTAAAAATTAACAAGTAGCAACTTTAAAAAATAAAAATTTTCAAAACCCAGTTAGGGACTCACCCTCGGAACGAAGGCAGAGGCAGACTGGCAGAGCTTCGAAGGCAGAGACAGGCGAGGAAGCACGGCGGCGCCAAGGCTGCTGGGACGAGCCCCTGCGATGGCGCGACGGTGCGGGGACGACGTTGAGGCGACGCAGAGACAAGCAACGGTGCGGGGACAACGCAGAGGAGCCGTCGGTAGTGACGACTGAAGGTGCGGTACTTCGGTGCCGGTGACAGTGAGTGAGGTGATGATTACTGGTTAGTGACTACGGTTTTTCCCTTTTTCCTTTTCCGGCTTTTCTATTTCCTCTTTTATCACCTATTATTTCCCTAATTACATTTATGGGCTCTTCCTAACGTTGATTTCCTAGCATTACTCTTTTATGAAACACCAACTTTAAACCCGAATAAAAATACAATTATTATAAACAGACTTTACTCTTTTATGAAACACTAGCTTTAAACCCGAATAAAAATATAATTATTATAGACAAACTTTAATGCCTCAATCACCGTATTTCATACGAATGTCAATTTGATGTTTACTAAAAGAGTGCTAAATAGAAAAACATTTTTTTTGTTTTTTAGGATTTATCTCAAATGGATGTGGTTAATCATGGATGTATACAAAGCATTTAACATGTGACAGCTTGTTTTAGTGTCATATGATATAACTTTAACATTGGCCGTCGAGATTAGTTTTCCAAAATGCTGAAGGTCGTGATTGAGTAATTGTGCTTTTTGTGTTCCATAATTGATAAAGTGCACGATGGGTAAGTTACCGCGCAACACGTTTCTCAGTTTCCTTGGGAATGTATTGTCGGCTAAGTCCAAAATTGGTTAGTGACTAGTAGCCGCTAAGTCTTACTCGGCTAGTGGATCGAGGCGCTAATTTTGGAATTTTTAGAGTTAAATATCAAATAGGTCCCTGAAATTTAGGGCTATAATCAGATTGGCTTTCCAAATTCAAATGCCACTAAATTGATTTACACTTTTACGGTTTTGACTCATTTTGGCTCTTTTAAGGTTGTCCGTCAAAAAAATACTGATATGACCGTTAATTATCTACACTGGATTCTAATAAAATAACGTCGTGATCTATTCGCATAAACACAGTACCAAAATGACATCATTTCAAAGCGAAAGAAGTTAAAATCTGTCTTTTAATAAGTTGTGTGAGATAAATTTTAACTTTCTTCACCTTCAAATAACGTCATTTTGTATTGTGTCGGCGCTAATAGATCACGACGTGATTATACGAGAGTGATGAGGAGGTTTCTGACGATAGATTTCACGGTAAAAAGGATATCCCCATTAATACTTTTTCCACATATTTACTAGTGATTGACCAAACTTTTTCATCTATTTTCCCATTTGGTACCTTGATGTGTGTGCTAGTGAATTTCAGGTCCAAAGTGGAGAGAAAGAGCCCAAGGGAAGCTAAGAAGAACAAGGAAAGTAAGGAGAATGGACAAAAAACCAAAAAGCCCAAACTGCCCAGATCGCGTGGTCGCACCCCCCAGATGGCGCGTCTGCGCCCTCCTTTCTTAATTAGGAAGTTTTCAGTTGAAGGCTATTTTGGGGATTTCACGTTTCTGGGCCAAGGCCCAGCCATTTCTCAAGCCCAATTCGACTCATATAGGGGGAGAACAGCTGCAAACACAACAAGCACTCTATCGTTAGAATCATTTTTAGTCTTAGAATAGTTTTAGAGAGTTTTTGGGAAGAATTCCATTTCTCTCATTTTCTCTTAGTTTCTCTTCATTGTTCTTCATCTTTAAGAATCCCATCACCAACCAAACTCTTCTTTTATTACTTGTTTTGTGTTTGATTTGTGGATACTTGTTCTCTTTTATTAATGCAATTCTAGTTTCTTCTTCTATATTGTGAATCTTTACATGGAAAATTTTCTGAAATAAAATAAAACAAACTTTTATTTCCCAAAAAAAATCATTAAGACTTTATTTATCAGAAACCAACTTTTCTTTTGGAGTCCGCAGCATGTTCGCCCAACTCATTGGCGGACTAGGGGAAAAGAGGATGTTCTCCTCATAGTGGGGCGAACTTGGTTGCAGAAAGTGAATTCTGCACCAAGTTCGCCTGTTAATCTGGCGAACATCATGTTGTCTGCCATTCTGACTGGCGAACATGAAGCACTTGGGCGAACTTGAAGTTAACCCTAATGTGCCACTCTATCAGGCGAACTTGGTGCAACCTTCATCTATAAATACGACCCCAAAGCGTTGCACCACTCACATCTCCAATCTCTTTTCTCACTCTTAGCCCCCTTTCTTCCCCATTCTCTCTTACATATGCGAGTTTTTCTTTTGTTTTTATAATTTTTGACTAGGATGAGTGATAGAATATTAGTTTTTATACATTATGCTAGTCAAATAAGAAAAGACCAAGAGGGAAATGATGTTTTTAGTTGCCATGAACCAATATTTGTTTGTTGGCCAAATACAGAGATGGATTTGCAACAGCTTAAAGATTTTATTCTGCGCTGCATTGGGCAAGAGCACAGAAAACGAGTTCAAAAAGTTTACTACAGATATCCGCACGTAGTGGATGGGACCTTTCACTTCAAAAGGTATTTTTCATAAATAAATTCATAATGTTGTTACGTTGGTTATTTATGGATGAATTTATTGTAATAGGTATGTTTTGAATTTATCTTTGCAGATTTCGTCTACGTTACGATATAGACGTTGCACTAATCCGTGGTTGGCATTTACATTTAGCTGCCATTCCCCTCTTGGAGTTATATGCTGTTCTAATCGATGAGGGGAATGACTCGGAGGCTGACTCACAATCTGGTGGGGGAGTGGCAAGAAATATAAGGTGGTCAATGCTGGATCTGAACAGGATGCCTGAGGATAGTAGCGAGGGTTCTATCCCATTTACAGATCAACTAGTAGCGGATGTGGTCGATAGTCATGATGAATCTGTGATTGGAGATCCAACCACCCATCCGTATCTACTTAATCATGATTCTGATAATGATAAAGTAGATAATGAGCCAGAGGATGTCCCCCAAGAGGAGGAGGACGGCGATGAAGAAGCTGAAGAAGAGGTGCAAGGGGTAAATTATTTCGGACAAACGCAACCCGCATATGCACAGCCGGAACTGAGGCAACCATATGATCATCCAACACATTTCAGGATGCTTAACTTGGGCGCAATGGATATAGGGTCTCATGGGTTTCAAGGTGGTCCTGATGATGATCCAGTAGATGAGTTTCAGGTTGGCCAGGAATTTGCAAACAAAGAAGCTGTTATGTTGGCTGTGAAGACATACAGCATCAGAAGAGCAGTGGAGTATAAGATCCTAGAGAGTGATAGATTGAAGTATGCAGTGCAGTGTGCACAGTTTGGACCGGTGTGTCGTTGGAGCATCCGTATCTCTTATCACAGGAGACATGAAAATGGGAAGTTAGGAGATACAATGGTCCACATTCGTGTATACAAACCTCAGTAAGGCAAGACCATCGTAGGTTGGATTCGAAGGTTATAGCTGATGCAATATTTCCAATGGTTCAGGCCGATCCGAGTATAAGCATCAGTGTCTTGCAGGGTTCAGTGGAGAGTCATTTTGGGTTCAAAGCGTCATACAGAAAGGTGTGGCTCGGAAAACAACGAGTAATAGCAAAGATCTACGGTGGCTATTTGCCATGCAGATGTACTTACCCGGTAAGAGTTTAGCGATTTCCTTTGCTTTCATATAAAAGATGTTAAATCCATGGGGCTGTTTTGTGCATCACATGTCATGTATGTTGATATGTTCTGCTTAAATTTATTAATTAGGTACATGGGTTCAACTAGTCACCCAACCCTATCTCGGAGATGTAGACAGTTGTATGTT
>JASCZI010151260.1:676-11882 GCA_036250425.1 Stylosanthes scabra
GATCGGTAAATTCGGCCCAAATGCCATACGGCCCAAGGCCTTACTCAATAAATCCATGAAAGATCGAGGTATCATTAATCATGATCTCATACGGATTTATCACACGCAATCTCAATAAATATGGAGAGGATCGAGCCATATTTGGCACTGATTCCTCACAGATTTACTCCCAAAATAACGCGGAGCACTACGAGTATATAAAGAGAGGATCCACTCCTCTCTCAGGTACGTCTTCTAAACCCTACCCCATTACATGTGTTAGGAGAACTCCCAAATCCTTATTTGGGGAAGCTCTATTAACGCATACCTACCTTTCACATAAACCTCCAACCTTCCGTCTTGGCACCACCGGTTACGCCGGTAGTCCCAAATCCTCGAAGGTACATTCTGTACACATAAAAACATAAAATTTCCTATATTCAAGTCTATGTACAATTATACATGTATAAACCATCAATTCACGAGTTTGATGTAAAAGATCAAATGAAGAAGGGAAAAAAATGATTTGAAGGTTTTGAAGAGTGAATATAATCATATATAGTGAATGGTCAATACTTGGCATATTTGTGCCAACAAAGAAGCATGACTATGCATCTTCTAGCAATGTAGAACCTTGACTTGTGCTCCTTCACCATTGCAAAACACCCTTCATGCCTTCCTCTTCCTCTTCCTGAATGCACACTACACCCTCCATTATTATTTGTTCTACTGCGTGATGCGCATTGACCCATCTATATTATACAAACTATTATTATATTTATACATGTAGATATAGATATAGCTAGGTAGAGTAAAAATTGAATCAAATAAACCTGCCTGGTAATAATAATTGGTTTATTAGAGACAAGATAGAAGACCAAAGCAGGAAGCTACTTTGCTTGTTTTCTGCAACTCCGATCCTCTTTCTCTCTCTATATATTTTCTTCATCAAACTTGAGACCATGCAATCGTCATGTATTTATATATACTTGAAGACGCGTACATATATAGACGAGTCTTCTAAGTTATTATTATGTTACGTTCTAATATATAGTTGCATTCGTTCTAGGTACGCTTTATTTTGCGTCAAAGCAATTAAGCTTTGTTCTCTTGATTTTCTGTGACGAATGATTATTAAGGCACAAATAAATTTGAATTTTAAAATTCTATATATTTTAATTTTATATTATATCACAATTATCAAACGAAAAAATTAGGGAATCAATACTATGACCAATAGGGAGCTAACATAGTTACGGATGATAACTCATATAAATTTTGGAAGATAATTTAATCTTGAATAATGAGTTACCTATGATAACTCATATAAATTTTAGATGATAACTCAACTATTGACTCCCTAATAACTCCTAACGTTGATTCTATAGCATTATTTTTACCAAACTAAGTAACGTAGATATTATTTTTGGAGTAGAAATATATATATATATATATATATATATATAATTGTTTATGGAAAAATAGGGTTAATTATATTAGCTAGTCCACGCTTGATGGATGGTATAGTTGGCACACTATGAATATGAATGAAGATTCTTGGACGCGACATTTTTAAAGGTTGGGTTGGTTTGGTGTGGATTAAGCCGAAACAGCCTTCGTCATATACACTCTAACATTACACTTTGTGGGTCCATCGTTAATTATTCCGTCATTTATGTATATATTTTTTATTTTCAATATTAATACAAAAATATATATAACTAATGACGTAGAAAAAAATGATGCTAATATAATCTTTAATTTTTTTTTTTCAAGATATCCCCCGATCTAACAAGCTAAGCACTAATCCTCCACAAATTTAAGGATTTAAATTTCCAACACTTACTTAAAAAAAATAATATAATTTGTCAATTAGTTGATCATACTCATCATCACTATCATAAATGATAATCATCTCATTCTCATATTGAAAATAAAATGTAGACACAGCTTATTTGTGTAGTGAACATTATATTGGGTTTTATTATTTGTTTTTTATATACAATTTGATTGTGTGAATTACCTTAATTAACTACCTTAGTTTTCTAGTTCCATTGTGAAATACATTTTTTTTCTTTGGATACACATTCAATGTGTGAAGGAACGAATAATAATATGTGGATTGGTATTAATTTCTTTTTTTCTCTCTCTAATAATATTTAGGAACGATATGGTGCGTAACAGCTTTATTTTGTTCATCATATATTTGGTTGTTCTAACTAATAATTATATTAAACACCGAGTTGTCTGCTATTATTCCCATAATATATATAATTAAATAAAAGAGACTCATACATAACTCTCTAATAATCAGTTTCTTTGCCTCATAACTAATAAAGCTGCGTTCATCAATACAATACAATAATACAATCACTTGTTATTATTTTTATAAGTTTTTGGGTAGTATATAGCTGGATTTGGTTTTATAAAAAATGGATATTTCGCATAATTATGTATTCTTATCTTGCTATTTCTAACATATTATTAATTAAAAGCTACCATAATTTTTTTATTATACTCTAAGTTATATCTAACAAACGTAAGAAATTTACAATATACTATTTTCAAGTCCATAACTTTATTTACAAATTACCTCTTAAATCATCAATCCCAATTTAGATATCTGAATTGTGATGGGCAATATAATATCATAAAATATTATATTTTTTTGGGGTAACCTAGTTATTACATTTTGATATTTTCAGTAAAATTGCTAAAAAAACATATATGCATATTTATCTAATTTTATATGTAACTTTCAATAGCGCATATGTTGCAAATAATTTTTTCACTTCTCACTTATATTACTAGTTAAATAATTAAATTTAAAAAATTTGTCAACTACATTAATTATTTTTATTAAAACTATTCAAGTATGTTAAATACATCCAGGGACATTGGGTCATTTAAGCATGCGGTGTTTAGAAGTTGTTATACTTCACCTACTTCATTCCTCTTAATATAACAAAGGATAAATCTAAGTTTTCGTGTATTTATTCATTAATATATTCTGTCACATTTTAAGTACAAAAATAATAAAATATAGTATAAAAATTTTAAAAATAAAAATAATAAAATTTATCATGAAAAATTTGAGTTATAAAAAAGATTATTTTTATTAAAATGAACACATAAATATGCATATATTATCGTATAATGAAATTAAAAGTATATATATAAAAATTATTTATTTTTTTATTTGGGGACCATGAATGGAGGGTGTGGAAATTCCAGATGCTAGAAAGAGAGAAGCACCAATGTGGTGTCATAAATTTGAAAGCAAATAGAGAGGCTGATGAGTAACTGCAAACGAGATTCCATCTGCCAAAAGAGAAAGAAAAAAGGGGGTCGTAGATGACATTATTATGCTGCATTCATTGTTCCCATAAATACCATATCAACCTAACCGCAAACACTTTCATCATCAAACAATTCCATTGCCATATATAAATACAAGATTCCCAATTGCATACTAAATACTAACACAGATATAAACTCCATTTCGCTCTATAAAATTTTGTTTAATTTTTACTAATTTCGTAATAATATGATAACTGTCTTTTACGTTGAATAATATAAAACAGTGTCGTTTCACTTCAGGGCGTTAATAATCATGTAAAAATATAAGAAAAATAATTAAAAGAGGGATTTTGTGGAAGACAAGTGGGGTTTTTGTTTTGATATAGAGTTCAAAGAGACACTGACAAGTCTCAAGGGTATACCTTGGCTATTAATGTTGAGGGCTGTCTAATTTTCAGATGGGAGATTCCCTCATTTAATGTTATTTCTCTTCTCTCTTTGCAATCAAACTTACAATATGGCCATCATTCATGCCCAACAACAATCCTACCTCTTTAATTTCTCACTCATATTATTATTATATTGTATTGGAGCCCTCAACCAAATTAGTTATGCCTATGTTAAATTTTGATAATTTAATTATTAACTTACTTGTCTGTTTCATTAAGTATTAAGAGTTTGAATTTTACAATATATATATATCGTAGTTTATTGACCAATGATAAATCATTAAATGAAATTCAGATCCACAATAAATTAGTTATTGTCAATTACTTATTATGAACAATCTCAATCCATGTTCCCAAATCAATTTCCCTGTATATTACTATTTTGTAATTATTTTTTCTTCGGAGGAAAAAAAAAAAAAAACAGAAAAGTGAGTAGATAGACAAATACGCGAGAGAGATAATAGAGCATAGGTTGGCACAGTAGCTAGTCGTGTGAATGAAGATGACGCAATAAAAGGTTGCATCACCATTAATGAGTGGTTGGTGGTTGTCGTTTATTAATCTCTTTAACCAGGTTTTATATTAACACTAATTCTTCTTCTAAACAGGGGGTGTAAACGTTTAAAGTAACTTAGGATTAGCAGTGATGCTCAATTATTATGAAAAGAATTATATTAATTAATTTAACTCGATCAATAGATTATAGAAATATATGTGGAGCTTTCAGTCTTCAGATCTTTTAGTAGAAAGCTTTCTATGACTTCAAAATATCTAATAGACACGTGTTTATAAAATATCATAACATAGTTAACTGTTTCTACCAACTCTATGTTTTTTTTCTTCAGAAACTAACTCTATGTTAGTTGACCAAAACATGTCTAGGTAATTTTTGAAACAGTTTTTTCAAATAATTTATTTAAAGTAGGTCAATTATATTATTATTATTGAATATTGGTGGACACAGTTTTTTTTTTTGGGAATGAATATAGATGTGAGAAGTGGTGTTGGAGCTGAATCAGAACAAGCAAGTGACTCAGAATAATAACTTACACTATGTGTAAATGTTTTAAATTATTATTTGTAGAAAATTTTTTACTTTTTATTTTAATAAATACAGAATAAAAAGCGTATTAAAAACAAAAAAATGTGCATCATTTCTCATAAAATGTTCATTAGTAATTTTATTACATATCTTAGCAATATACATATCTAAGTTAAATCCTATTTTTATTTAGTGTTTTTTTTATTATTTTTATCTATTAACTTTAAAATTTAGATAAGCGCCTCTAATTCAACTCAAAAAATTAATTTATGAGTTGAAAAATACTTCACTTTTTTAAAGTAAAATTTTTTCTAAACATTATTAAATCGAATATGCTCTGATACTATATTAGGAATTGATATTAGGTATGATTAACTCAATTTAAAAAATGAGCATATTGAGTGAAAAATGAGTTATAATTTTTTAGAGATAAGCATGTAAGGTACAGAGAATTGAGGGGGGTGGGGAAGGAGTTTTCTGAAAGAGAGGGAACACAAAGAGTTGAAGGCAAAAGGGGAATGGCGTTATGGGTGAAGTAAGTTTGGGAAAGGAAGAAGAGAAAACTATATTCGATATTAAATGCTATGTCCCTCCTTTTTGCTTTGGTAGTCGCGGCCTTTTAATGCTCTCTTCACTCTTCACTCTTCACACTTTCACACACCCCCTCCCTCTAATTAAATTAAAACCCTCTTCCCCTCCCCCCTTCCCAACTCACCCTAAGACATTCTCAACAACAATCACCTCTACTCTTGTATTCATCATTATCATTATGTTTATGTGAAGTAGCTATTGGGATATTGGCTTGGTTCACTCAGACAAACACACACACATACTTACTTAGAGTTAATAATACTATTACTAATAGGTTTGATTGAGCCGTGCCAATATCTCACTGCTATTTCATTCCCTCAAGACAATGAAGATCAAATGCAAACGCATAGGTTTGTTTTTCTTAATTACATTCATCACTTCTACCTCACTTAACATTTTCTTGTCTTATTGCCATTTCTATTTTTCTTTTCTTTCTTTATACTCATTTATATGCTTGCTTTATTTTTCCCCTAATTAAAGATCAAAGAAAATTAATTAATAAATAATGTCATGCATAGGAAGATGAGTTACGTTGATGTTATTTGTCTTGTTTTAATGTTTTGTGTGTCTGTTGGCATTAATAAGGGTATGAAAATTATTATAATTCTTTTTCTTATATTATATATATATATATATGAAGGATGATCAGAAATTAGATTTTTCTTTAATAAAGTGAATATTGTATGTATTAAACTTAAAGGACAAAGAATCACCAATAACTTAATAGAATGAGGCAGATACTACTAACTGTGGTACTTAAATTTCATCTAAATCCTCTCAGCAACTAATGATGAGTAGACGTACGGTTAGCGTTTTAAACCCTTTTAATTTGTCTTAATTGCAATACAATGATATGTCTCAGAAAATTCTTAGTCAAATTATCGTAGAGAAATTAAAGTCCTAATAATTGTGTTTGTTTCTTTTTATGAAAATCGAATGCAATTATTTAGCAGTTACAGTGGTTTATCACTACAAAAAGAAATGCAATTTTGTAAGAGAGGGGTCAAATTTAAATATTTAACCCAATCACATCACACATGCACTAAACATAATAGTTTCTTATATATTCATTATCAACAATGTTGCCTAATCAATAATTAAGTTATTATTCAAAATTAAAAAAAATTATTATTCGAAATTAAAAACATTATTATTCAAAATTATATGAATTATTATCCATAATTCACTATTAAATACATTAGCTCTCAAATATGTTGTCTCCCAAAACTTTCTCATTTCCACCAAATTTTGAACCTAAATATTGTTACTCATTAGGTAAATTAACCAGTTGAGCTAAGAATTAGACACAAAATGTATTTTTTAACGTGAAAAGCTAAAACAAAATATGATACATCATAAAAACTTGTTTTTTTGTATTATACATAATAAAAAATTTTTGGGTAAACTGCATAATGAAATTTAAATACTTCTATTTTTTTTATTAGTTTTGACATAATGTTGATGTCAATGAAAATATATACATTTGATCTTGTACTGTAACGGGCCAAAGCTATCTCGTCTAAATTACAAGTTGCCAATCCCAGTCCGGATAGCATCATATTCTTTTTGGTCTGGGCCTGATAAAAGACTATTTATTTAGGCCTCAGTTGCAGCGAGACATATATTCTGGGCTTTTATCCAAACTATCAATAAACAAGAAGTGCATGAATCCATGTAAAACAAAAGTGTATGAACAAAATATTTTAAAAATTTTGTCAAAAAAAAAAAAAGTAAGAGCTTTGGCCTTTGTGTATGGATTTGTTTCAAGAGATTACAAGATCGATCCCTTACAAAGTATTTAGGAAACTTTTGAAGTAATTCATTAGTCAGCTGCAAACTCTTAAATGAAGCACAAATTTACAAAAATTAGTATTCAACCTATTGAACTGAGTTGAAAAAAAAAAAAAACTAGAGAGTACCATTTATTGTCTAAAATATATATAAGCGTGAAATTTTTCAATTTTTTCTTATAATATTTTAAAGCATGATATTTTATTCTATATATGTTTTAGTTGAACTGAGAGAAAGAATGTTGTATGGTGATCGGTGAGAAATCATAACCTACAATATCAATTGATAGGAAAAATTGAGAAAGTTTTTCGATATATTTGTATATATTGTATTTGTGTATTAGATATTTTGTTCCCATGCATTCTAAACTATTATTAAATTAAATAAAAAAATCACAATTCCTTGGATATACTCCATAGAAAACGGGGGAAAGAAAACAATTTGCTAACTAGTTTGCTTAGATATACATCTCGTCTAATTTAATTTAATATTACATGAAATCTGAGATATAACATACGGTGGATATGCATTAATCCATGTTTTTGGGTTTGGTTGGTAAGGTTTTGAGTTTTGAGTTTTGAGTCGCGTGTTAAACATGACGCACGCTTTCCATTTTATTACTCTTTATATCGCTGTATAAATCTTTTTGTATCTCCTGTCTCTAATATTTAAAATATCATATTAAAATTAGTTACTAAATTTTAGTGGCTATTTTTTATTAAATAATATTAATGTCAAGGAGCTTTCGGATAAGATCATAATCGTAATATTAGTAGTGACAAAATAAAAAAATCATAGACACAATCTTATTCGGTTTTGGACCTGTATAAATTGAGTCAAAACTCAACCCCCTCGAAATTGTACATCGCGTTCAATTAATTATTTCAAACGGGTTTTAAAGAAAAGAAAAAATAGATTGGATAAGTATTATCGTGTTTGTCAATGTGTAATAGGTGGATACATCCAACAACAAACGACAATATTTAGAATTTGTGGGCGTGGAGTGAGAATATTTTGGTTTGGTGAGTTAATTTTTCGTACCAAAAATTAAATTAAAAAAAACTGTAGTGATTGGTTAAAGTGTGCAACGAAATTACATTTTGGGACCATGCTTTTACCCTCAACTCCTCAAGCACCTAAATTGCACGGCTACACATCAAATCAACTTAAATAATTGCTAGTTTTAAATGTGCTATAATAAGATCATAATCATATATGTTGACACTAGTTTAGGTTTACTAGCTATATATGTAGGTCAAGTTTAGTCAAACGTGGCTTGCTTTTTGTTTGGTAGGTTGGGAGCTGTAGAAAACTGTGAAAGGGCAATTCCATAGGTTTTGGTTTTCTTTAATTTCCTTTTCTTTTGGGTCTGATGTCAAACATTCAGTGCGACACAACATGTTGGAGTAAATGTTGTGCCTTATGAGTAAGAAAAGCACCAAAGCTTTAATCATTTCCATCTTTTTAGAGAAATGTTAAGATATTAATATTTTTAATATAAGTAGTAAATGATAGCATTAATTCAAATATTTTTCTCATCTTGTTACTAGTTGTCTAAATAGAACATTTGTTTGTTAATTATTGGATAGTTCAATTTAGTAATAAAAGGTATGCGTCAACATGGAGTATAAAAACAATAAACAATAATAATACAATGCATTTCTTTTTATTGTTATCTAAAAGAAGATATATATTAAGCTTTGGAAAGAGCATATCTCCGTTATATAAATACACATATTCTATGAATATTCTATAATCCGACTAAACAATACTACAGTGTGATGCAATTATAGATGTTTTCAAAATTCAAACTAATGACTTTGACTTTGGGCGAATTATCATCGTGCTATTAATGTTAGGGAACCAGTTTAACGGAATTCTTAGGGAGCCAATAATTAAATTATCATTCAAAATTAATATAAGTTATCATCCGTAACTTATATATTCAAGCTTGAGTTATCATCCAAAATTTATATAAGTTATCATCCATAACTATGTATTAGCTTTCTATTGATCATAATATATTGATTCCTTAATCTTTTTCTTTGCTTAAAAGTGAATTTAGGAATAGTACTTTGTAGAATATTAAAGACTTTTTGCACATAAGAAATTAATACTGATATTTCAAACTAATTATCTAATATAATTAAGAGTGATATATCATATCGCTATGTTTGTTAGAATTTATCAATCCAATTGCGAAGCTAGACATTTTTTTAGAGGGGTCAAATTTTTTCGAAAAGTTAAAAAATTGACTTTTGATAATTTTGTTATATATTTTTAATTATTTTATAATAATGTTAAAGTAATTTAATAATATAATATCAAAGTTTATTAGATATATATAAAAAATTACTCATCAAATTAATTATATATATATAATACGTAATAAAATATAAAATATATTTTAAAATGACTTAAATAATATTTATATTTATATATAAACATACAATACATATATCTATAATTTTTTTTTAAAGAGAGACTAAAATATAATTTTTTGGAGGGACCAAAATTAAAAATAAAAAATGGTTTGTGTTTTCTCATTGGTATTTTCTCTTAATTTACTAGTCAAATACTAATTCATCATAAATTTGAACTCAATTTAAAAATTAATTACTGAACAATAAATTTATATATATAAAATGATATTTAAACTTCAACACTTATTTATATAAATTAGTAAAATAATTATTAGATCAATTAAAATTTATTATATTATCAGCAACTTATTATCAATTAACTTATATTATTAAAGTTGATGAGTTGTGGCTTATGTGATATTAAGAGATTTCGAATTCTAGTTTTAATTTAAGAAAGAAAAAAAAGAAAAACCTTATGTTATTGAAAGAAACAAATGTCTACCTTATCATTAAGACTCTAAATGTAATTTCTCCAACCATAAATTCAAAACATTCTTGGCAAAGACGAATTTGTTTCGGCTTTGACTTAAAATACATGAAAAAATACTGCTTAGTTTCCACTTCTCGGACAACAAAAAAATAAAGGGAATTGATAACAGATTATGCATATTGCATAGTGCATAATTTTTCTTTGTTCTTCTCAAGAAAGAAAGGAATGAAATTTGAAATTTGTATTCATGGTTTGGTAGGCCCAAGAGTTTTCTAGATGAGGGGATAAGGATTAGAGAGGAATGAGCCCATGTTGTTGCCATACAAACCTTAAAAAAATCATAGGCCCTGTGGGTCCTAACACTGTTTTACTTTATTACATTCTATTCTATGTTTTTCACTTTTTCTCCGTTTTCCAAATTTAAGAAAAAACACTCCTAATCATTCAACGAAAGAAGAAAAAGAAAAGAGACTTTCATTTATTTTCAAAAAAGTGCTTTTGTTTTATTTTATTTATCTACTTATCTTCAATCTTCAATACTTCTATACACTTATGAGCATCGTTATAAATTATTAATTTTTATGAATTTAAAAATTTTGTTATCAACTCCTAAGTCCTAACCCTTAATTATTAATAAAAGGTCAATATACTTATAAAAGAAATTCAAAGACTAGAATTTTACCAGTCAATAAAAATATATTAAGTGACTGAAAAAAAATTGTGTTGGTTATATAAGTCTTCTTTATTCTTATATATAAAAATATATTAATTGATAAATATAATATTAAATTTTCTTAATTTTAATAACAAGCTTGAGTTAAATAACAAATCGATTCTAATAATAAAATTGAAATAAATCTCTCAGTATAGGATATTATGGGGTTTTTTTTTTATTTAAATAAATTAAATAACAAAATTACAAAAATAGGCATGATTGGGGGTAATTATCATTTTGCGTACTCTCCTCATATCTCGGGCTTGCAGAACCCGAGATAGTATCTCGGGCATGCAGAGCCCGAGATAAGACAAAAAACAAAATCCAACCATATCTCGGGCTTGCAGAGCCCGAGATACACTGATGCAAAATTTAATAAGTGAACTACTGAATGTGTGGTTATAGCGAAATAAACAATAATAAGTGTTGTATTTAAGAGAGTACATATTTAAAGAATAATGTGGTTCTAGATATTTTTATTTTTTA
>JASCZI010151260.1:18229-36761 GCA_036250425.1 Stylosanthes scabra
AATGACTGATTCATAGAGCAATTACTGAGTTTCCTTCTCATCTTCGTTTACACCCTACAATCTTGCATATATACTTTGTTATTCTGTGGTTTTCCTTTTTTGACAGTTATTTTCCATCATGATAATTTCATTTATTACTATAAAACGTCCTCCTTTAGCCCTCAGTAGTTTGTGTTAGTATTCTGAGTAATCCACTCTTCCTTTATAAAACTTGTATTGCAGGAAAATTCGACACAAAAATGTAGTTCAGTTCATCGGTGCATGTACTCGGCCACCAAATCTTTGTATAGTTACCGGTAAATAGGAGAACCCTGAGAATCTATCAATGTTATGAATTCATTATTTATATTGCTATGATTGGTGCCTTGAGATGTTGTAGTCAAATTTTAAACCTCTCTGCTTTTGGCAATAAGTTTGCTTGCATATACCTTCTGAATCCCACAATGTTCAAAAGCCCTGTGGCAAGGCCACTTTTTATTCAAGTAGCTAGTTTATATTAGATTTGTATTAGTTTTAGAATCTGTATAATATCTCTGGTTTTGTATTTATGATGTTTCACGTCATTTGATTTCTAAGATGATTTGGTTGCCTTATTCAATCTCCATATAATTGAACTTTGGTGCTTATGTGCTCATGTTTATGCCTTTATCAGAGTTTATGTCTAGAGGAAGCTTATATGACTTTCTGCACAAACAAAGGGGTGTATTTAAGCTCCCATCTTTACTAAAAGTAGCGATTGATGTTTCCAAGGGAATGAACTATTTGCACCAAAATAATATAATTCACAGAGATCTCAAGACTGCCAATCTTCTGATGGATGAAAATGAAGTAAGAGGATTCAATGAATGTGCACATTGATACTGCTTTTTGCATTTCAAATGCTATTGATCCATTCTTTGGCTCTTTGCTGCTTGCTGTGTTCACATTTGTCTTGGAATTTACAATTTTAGTATATTCTATGCCACATTCTTGTACTTGTAATATTGCCCTGGAAGTGATGTATCCATGCTGGATATGGTGCTACTATCCCTGTGTGTTTTATGTCAATGATTGTGTCGTTTTGTATTACTGTGTATGACTTTGGCCATGTTCACTAATGGACTTAAACTGCCACCGTTGGTAGTTGGGGTGTTGCAGCACCATACAGTAAAATATGACTTTATGCACTCAGAAACAAAACATTTTCTAGGAGAACAAGCGCATCCCCAACCTTGTCGTTTTATATCTATTTATATACTCAAATATTGTATCCTTCTTCAACAGGTGGTCAAGGTTGCTGATTTTGGGGTAGCAAGAGTGCAAACTCAATCTGGAGTGATGACTGCTGAAACTGGAACATACCGCTGGATGGCTCCTGAGGTATGGATTTTCTTTGATTTGTGAGTGGTTGCTGATATTCATGATTGTGGAACTAAAATATACTGTTGATGTTTGAGGTACATGCTTTGTTTTGATCAGTCAAAAAAGTAGAAAATATATACTTATGTGAATATGGGAACAGTTGAATTCTATATAAAAAAAATTTCTAGCACGAACAAATCCTCACATTCTTAGTTCCGAAATCCAAATTGAAATAAAAAGGATTTTCTTAGATACTCAATAGCTAATGTAAAAATGGGTCTAATATTTGGAAGATGGATTAGAGATGCACTAAAACTATAAAAGAAACCATTAAAACTTCAAAGAGATTTAGATTTTATGATAGGACACTGGCATAGTTTAATCTGTCTAGTAAAGTCCACCTATGGGAACATGGCTTCTATATTAATAAGAATAGATGAAATCGTAGCTACTGTATTTTTATACCTTGGCTATATTCCAAGCGTTCATGTGGTGATATCATTCCTTTGCTTGATGCCTATTTTCAATGATTCGAACTGAAAAGTTGTTGCGATCATATTTGCTTTATTTCATTATTTTATTTTAAATTTACGTGTAAAATGGTTACATTAGATAACTTTTGATTGATTCGACTTTTACTTGAAGGTCATTGAACACAAACCATATGACCAGAAGGCAGATGTTTTTAGTTTTGGAATAGCTCTTTGGGAGCTTTTAACTGGAGAAGTGAGTACTTTTGTGCCAGGCAGTGGTCTTCACTGCTTTAACTTCCGTTAGTTTTCTTTTATTTGGTCACAATCATTTATATTACCTTTATATTATTTTCTCATTGTATATTCTACTTTTTTTTTTTTTTTTAAATTTTAATCAGCTACCATACTCTTTCTTGACCCCATTGCAAGCAGCAGTTGGCGTGGTGCAGAAGGTTTTATTCTGTTCTCTTTGCCAATAATTCTGTCATAAACTTTTTTTTTTCTTCCTTTTCCTCTTATTTATGCATGATAATTCTTTTGGTAGACGTATGCATGATAATTCTGTGTGGCTTAAATTGCTATTAGGGCCTTCGGCCTACAATCCCCAAAAATACACATCCAAGACTATCTGAGCTGCTCCAGCGGTGCTGGCAGCAAGATCCGTTGCAGAGACCGGATTTCTCTGAAATTATAGAAATTCTTCAGCAGATAGCAAAAGAGGTAAAAGAAATATTAGCTGGAATTTATAAAACTCACACTTAGTTGGACCTATTAAGCTTTAAATGTGACATTGTAGTGTTTCTTTCAGGTCAATGATGATAAAGATCGACACAAAGAAAAGTCACCCCATTCCCACGGCTTTCTGTCATCACTACGACGTGCCCATCACTGATATTTGGATAAACCATATAAGAGGTGGTCATAGGAAAAAGCATAGCCTTCTTGTCCTTGTACAGTAGCCTGACCAAAGATCAAATGAGTTGATTATTTCTGCACTCGAAAAATTGTGTATTGTATTGCCTCATTTTCTTACACGATACGCCCCTCTTTTGTGCACCTAAACTATTCTTATTTGTATGTGAATAGATGGGTGCAAGAGCGGTGGAAATCGAAAATTCAAGGCATCTTTTAATCTTAAACAGTTCAACTTTTGCACTTTTTGAATACGAAACGGTGGTAAGGTGCAATATTGCTAACTAAAACCCATTTGAGTTTAAGTAGCAGAAATCGGAAACATTGGACCTTGATATGTTTTAAGGCATACAATAAATATTGGCACTTGTTATTTATCCTTTTTTTCTTTTGGTATTCTGTTATTTATCCTTTTATTATGGAACTACTAACTTGAAATCTGCATTTCTTTCCTTAGAAGACGTGCCTAGCAAGTTATGTTGACCCACGATACTCCAGAAACGTGCAATTAAAAATTACTCCAATAGGACTTGAATCAACGCAGAAACTAAATGTCTTATTTTATTTTTATTAATATTTTAAAATGGATTATATGCTCCTCTTCATTCTCCACATAAAAATTACTTCATTCTAGAATTAGTCTTAGGGTCTATTGAAACTTAAAAGAAAGTGACCGGGTCCTAAACTCCTAATTACTGAGTTCCATCTTTATTACAGGTCACTGAAGCTTGTGAATTTTTGACAGGTCTTGGTTCATGATCGATAATGAAGATTAATATTAGTCACTAGCGACAACAATCTCTCTTCAACTTATGAGCTATGATTTTTTTAAGATGTAAACATGGGACGGGATCAACATATCACCAAGAGGTGCTTGTTTAGTTTTTACTCTGATAAATAAACTTTTCCAAATCAACAAAATATACATAGCACATTTACTTTCTTGTCACTTATGTATTTCCTTTTTGGGCAGTATGTGAGTTGCTACTGCCATACGACCCAAATTTTATTGTATATACAACTTCATGTCCTACTTTGACTCATCAAAGTTCTGTTGGAAGTTCATTTTGGGTCCAAGCCGCATAACCACCAGCTATGTCCGTCACTCCGGTGAACCCCTATATATCATTAAACATCTCTTGGTCAGAAATCACAATTTGAATGCATTTTAACAAAATATTAAGGGAAGGCATTGAATGAGGAAATCTTACAGCGGCTAATAAGTCAGTAGCAGCCATCATAGACCTTTTACCAAGCTGACACCCCTGTCAATACCACAATTACGTACATCAGCTTCAGCATTACAATTAACCAGCCATAAATAATACATACATATAATTATAAAACAAAAAATGCACTCACAACAATAATTTCATCTTCTTTTCTGAACTGTGAGGAGACCTCTTTAATGAAGTTGGTGTTCTTTGTCATCCCTGAATACCCACACGAAGCAAGAATACAATGATAATAATAACAGCATTAGTTTTACTTCCAAGATTAGTATTCATAACACCACTTTTAAATACACAAGATAACCACCAGAATCATGCCTTGACAAAATAGATGATTAGTATAATTAAAATATTTATCAAGTTATGATGATTACAGAGGTCTACATAATAACAAGAACTTTCATAGCTAGCCGTCTAATTAAGAAGTGGATTAGTATAATTGAGATGTGAGACAGAACCTGATCCAACTCTGAACATGTAAGGTATGTTGATTGCGCCAGGAGCGTGTCCTGCATTGAACTCTTCTGGAGTCCTATGAAGTATGAACCATCAAGGGTTCTTAATTAATTATGATCTCTTGATGAAGAAATTTTAATTTTGATATAAATAGATATGATGTGTGTATTAATTAATTACCTGACATCCAAATAGCGATGGCCAGCAAGAAGAAGCTCGTGTGCCACACGCACCGGCACCGAGGTTGGAACTCCAACAGCTTCTAAGTTCCCACTCAAACCAGCTTCCCTCCTTCAATTCAATAATCAATTAATAAATTAATCATCATCATCATACAATTCACAACATTGTAGCTAGGTTCATATTAGCACATACCGAAATGGAAACTTGGGTTCAACGCCAATGCTTCTACTTCTATATCCCCTTTGATAATTAATGGCCATTGTAAATGAAGGCCTGCATGCACGTAATGTAAGAGAAAACGAGGGAGATTTGAGGAAAAGGAGGGAAGGAAGTGAAGAGAAACATCCTCTGGAGACATCAAACGAGGTTGCCATCATGGTGGATGCTGATCTGAGCTAGTTTTTGTGGCAGTATAATAATGTGCTAAGAAACGGTTTATGCTATAGTTTCGTAGGAACCAGAAACAGAGAAGATCATGAAAAGGATAAACACAACATAAGTGTCCGTAGAGTAGGGGAGAGATATACCATGGCAGGTTTGGTTTGGTTGGATCACTTCAAGAACTTCAATTTTAAAGCAATTAAATAATCATTTTTTTTATTGTTAATAAAGGAATTTCCCTTTGTAAAGATCGTCATTATTTAATCAAATTTAATAATTTAGATGCGACTAATGCCAGCCGAAGAACAAATTAAAGGGTCATATTCGTCATTATCATTGGATAGAGATGGGCCACCGCACTGACACCTTAGGTTGAGTGTCTTTTCAATTTCCAAATTAGCCTCCCATAATATGCTACACATTTACTTTCAAACAAAACCATCAAATTTAAAAACATTTAATAACCACACTAAATAATTTGATTTTGATATATTCATGTATTTAAATGGATAAATATCCAACCTTACATTTTATAATTATATAATTATATATTATATAAGAAGAAAAAAATGGATAACGTCATGTCAGATTACACGCAATGGCACGTAGTTTCTGTACACGGATAAGCCCAGCAAGAATCTGTCCAATAAAATCAAGACACTTGTGGGACCCACCTTCCCCCACTTCCTTGTGTCTTGGATAAGTCTCCACCTCACAAAGCCCATCTCCTTCCGGTGTGAGAGAACCTTACACGTGGCTCCATTGCAACTCAATCGGGCCCAGATATTTTAACACCTCAAGCCCAAATAGTATTGCCAATAAAGGCCCAAAAAAGTTGATAAATTGCATGTAAATATAGGCCCAAAATAAAACACAGTTAAGCCCAATAAACACCAACCATCACTGCATCTTTGACTTTTTTCGTTGACTCCAATTCAGTGGAATATGGTAGATGAGCTTATTGAGGAAGAAGGTGAGTTCGTTAGCTTAAGCTACTAGAAGCTTCCACCACCATGTCCATGGCCACTTTCACCTTCTCCATGTCCCTATCGTCTTTTCGTTCCTTTGTGCCCATTTGGCACCACCGTGCTTCCAACCGCCGGGCCTTGGGCCTCTTCGACGTCACGCGGCCCATGAGGTTGCCGCCGCCTATCAAATGCTCCGCCGCAGATCCCGACCAGGAATCCAAGGCTCCCACCGCTTCCTCCGGCGCCGCCGAATGGACTCATAAGCTGACCGCAGGGATCGCCGGAATCGGCTTCCTTGAAACTTCGTACCTGACCTACCTGAAAGTCACCGGTTCCGAAGCATTTTGCCCTATCAGTGGTTCTCCCTGCAGCGACATACTCAACAGTGACTACGCCCTTGTTTTCGGTATATTTTTTATTTAGATTCACATTTGCATTTGAATGGTTCTGTGATTTGATTCTGTTAGGGTTTTGGATCTGATGTGTGTTTGTGATATTGTTATTCTCTCTGTGATTCTCTTTGGTCTCGGAATTTGTGTGGTGATTGGTGAAGGATATTATTTGCAGGCAATGTGTTTGAAAGAATGTTTCTGTGACATTTTTTCTGTTGTGTTTTGTAGGTGTTCCTCTTCCTTTGGTTGGGATGGTAGCTTATGGCTTGGTAGCGGCGCTTGGTCTGCAATTGGCCTCAAAGAAGATGTTGCCTTTTGGGATTGACAAGTCCAATGCCCAGCTCATGGTATTGGGAACCACTACCTCCATGGCGGCCGCTAGTGCCTATTTCTTGTTCATTCTCAGCACAAAGTTCTCTGGGTCGACTTGCTTGTACTGTTTGCTTTCAGCGTTCTTGTCTTTCAGCTTGTTCTTCACTGCAGTAAAGGTGCATTGTGTTCAAGTCTTTATTGCTGGTTTTTGGTGGTTGATTTTTCATTTTGTTGCCTAATTGGTTTTGCTATCTTTCTTTGGAATTTCTGTTATAGGACATTGGATTGCCAGAGACCAATAAGCAAGTGGGCACGCAGTTGCTTATTGCTAGCTTGGTGATTCTCACTCTGAACACCTCCTATAACAACTCTATATCTGCCTCCTCAAGGTGAATGAATAATTGCATTCTTTTTGGCAAATTTGTATTTTTCATTTTCTCATGTTCAAGAAACTAAGGTGATATAACCTAGTTTCCGATTGTCATTTTTTGTCCAATATTCACTTATTTAGTATAACCTCCCGCCCTCTTCAAATCCATATGCAAATCTTCACTTTCTACTCATGGAGATGAAACCAATTTAAAAGTTTACACTTCTAACTTACAATTTGAATCCCATTTTTCTGTTCTCTACTTTTACAGCCGGGCTGAAATGGAATTGCCATATTATGCAACTGAGATCAAAACTCCATCAAGCCCCTTTGCGCTCTCTCTAGCAAAGCATTTGCACTCAATAGGAGCTAAGATGTATGGAGCCTTCTGGTGTTCACATTGCTTAGAACAAAAAAAGGTATGTTTTCTTTTATAATTTCCTTCATTGTTTAAAACCATGCTAATTGAAAATTAATCATCATTATTTCATATGGATTTCTCTATGAAGCAAATTGTTGTCAATTCTAATGATAATTGAATTACTTGTCACTAAGCTTGGATTGGTTGTAGAATCTAACTGCTGGTGCAAGTTTATATAAAGAATTAAATTGACATGGATATGGAATCATGTTGTGAATGTCTTTACTGTGATTGAGACATGCTTGTTATTACATGCGTAAACCTTTCTGTGTGTTGTTATTTCTTTGTTATATACCATGTATAATGATACTGTCCATGGACAAAACACGACTCACAAGCCTACCATGCATGCAGTTTATCTGTCTTATATGCCTTAAATTATAATGATCCTAATTGTCACCGGCTCATTCACTTTTAACCTCCATGACAGATGTTTGGACATGAGGCAGTGAAGGAGTTAGATATTGTGGAATGCTATCCTGAAGGGTTTCGGTCTGGATCTGGGATGAACAAAGCATGCGTGGACGCCAAAGTTGATGGTTTCCCCATGTGGGTTATTAATGGGCAGGTAAAGAAGTCATTAGGTTGTTCTTATATTTATAACTGTATCTGCTTTATGCATATTCATTCATTTCTCATTGTTTTTGTCATTTCCTGTAGGTTGTGAGTGGTGAGTTAGAATTATCTGAGTTGGCACGAGTATCCGGCTATAATGGATCTGCTCAACCTAGCTAGGGTTTGAACTTTGAACTAACAAAATATCGCATTGTAGAAGCAGCACATATGTTGTACAGCTTATAGATGAGTTTGTTTTTTGTCCTTTTTTAGACCTATCCCTCCCTGTTGTGCTATGATGCCATGTAAGAATGTATTTTATGTTTTTTTCCCCCACTTGCCCTAGTTGAATGTTTTATTATACACACAACTACACAAGGGGTCGGAATCAAACCTTGAGTGATGTCACCCGTTTTGTTTCCTAATAAAATAAATCGTAGTTCTTGTAGATTACTGGTATGCATGTATATAAATGACCACCTCAAAAAGAACAGCAGCGGCAATGTAGAACATACATTGTTAAATACGTAGTTTCTAATTTACTGTCCGAACAGAAAGCATTGGCAGCATCGGAGAAGTTACAAATTAGCTAAACGAGCTTGTGAGAGAAATACTTGGAAGGGAATATATATATATTAATGTTTTGGAGTTATTTTCTAATTTTATCATGACATATTTCATAAGAATTTACATTAACGTGGCCGCTCCAATACTTATATCGTCATTTGGTCATGGACACTCCCCAAACCCCAACCACTAGAAGTTACCAATTATTAGCAATTAACATTTAATTTGAAAATGATATACTAATATTTATACCTCCATTGGATTTTTACAATCAACAAATGTGTTGAAAATAACTGATATCTACTTTATTAGTAAAAGAAGAATGTCACATGATCCCAAGCAAACTTTTTACTACTATATTTTTAGGAGCTTAACCATTTATTAGAAAATAGAAAATAAATTTAAAATAAATAAATTTACTAACCATATCACATTTCTCCTAACAAAAACGTTTAACTAGAATTGCAGGGCTTTACCCAAAAGGGAGCCCTTCCAGAAATTCTCAAAGGCCTGGGCCAAACCCAGGCCTAAGAGGGGGTTTGGAAATAGTTTTCAACTAGCAATAGACGCGCCTCGGTTAGAACCTCACTAGCTGCGTCATTGCCCCAAGCGCAAAGATACTTTCTACTATTCCCTTCCCTTTCCTTTTATTGGCATTCTCACCGCACATCATCTATTATGTCACCGATGTAGGACTTCTCTCTCTGCAATACATACTCCTCATTCCTCATTGTAACTTTGTCCTCTCCCTCCAACTTCCATAGCAGAGACTCCACATCTCAATTATTCGATCACTCTCTCGAGATGCTGATTCCACCGTCCAAGCTAAAGATCATTCAAATGAGATTATTTGTTATGCTATGTATAACATTTTCGCACAGTTGTAAGCTCTGTTTTGGTTTGGTGGTTTTCCGTTCTTGCAATGCCAAAGAGAGAAGCTTGTAACAAACTTTCATAAAAAAAAAAAAAAAAAAATACAACCTGCTAATCGCATCATAAACAAGTGTATCATATTATCCATCAAAAAGAAATTGATGTTGTGTTATAAAAATTTATGACCTCACACAGCTTGCACTACTGATGAGTTTCCTATGAATATTCTAGGGGAATGATAAACACAATTGTGTGATATGTTTTGTTTCTGGAAATTCGGACTGAACAGACATTATTATAGAAGTAGGAGATTGATATATAATTGCATGGTGCATGACATGGATTAGTGATGCTTTCATTGTTATGCGAGTGCAAATTTAAGAAACTCATTTTTAGAATTGTAACAAATATATTAAACTAAGATATTCATGTTATGGAAGTTATATTAGAATTGAGATTAGGTGGGTCTAACTTAACCCTAAAAGCTAGTTTATGGATGAGAAATTACAGTTATATATTTTCAAGAGACCATATTCTTGAGCGATGTGGAACTTGTAACAAGTTATGTGTCTATGAAGAATCCGAGACTTTTCATTTTCAGAAGTTTATTTCAAAACTATAACCAAAGTCCAATATTATAACCCTAAAATAAATATAACCTTACTAATATACATGAAAAAGACTCTCTCAATTTTTTTTTGTCTCAATTGATTTTATATAAGGTGTGATTTCCCATATATTTTTTTTCCAAAATCAATTAAAGAAAAATTGAGAGAATTCATTTTCTTCCTTAATAATATACACAGATCAAACCAAATAAAAGAAATATAATTGTGATAGTAACTTGTGTGCCCAACCAAAAAGCAAATGTAATGTTTTTGTTATCTTTTTAAAAACTTTCACAGGTCCAAGATCAAGTAATCTTAGTTTATTTCAACTTCTTGTTATTTATTGTCAAAAACAATTTTTTTAAAGAAAAAAAATATCAAAGCACTTATTATTGGAAAGATACTATAGTAAAGAGTAAAATTAAGTGAAAGTTAAGATCGTTGTTTTTAAAATAGTAACAAAATAAAAAATAAAGATATCATACACAATATACACTTCTCTAAAAAAAATTAGATATATAATATGAATTTAATTTTAATATATTATTAGTGTAAAAATATTTTACACATGTATTCAGTAAAAATAACTTCCATTTTTAATTATTTTGTGATTGGTCATAAAAAAAATGAATATAATTATATCACTATGTAAAACGTTTTATACTCATCAAAATTGAACTCATATAATATTTACTCTTCATCTAACTTCATTTTTTTTAAAAAAAATAATGTTATATTATACGTAGAAAAGGGAATTTTTTTTTTGTCTAAAAAAAATCAATGTTTCATATCACATACTCTTGCATCAAAAATAAAATTCAAACTTAAATCCTTGTAACATACGAAATTGTTTTTTATTAAGTTCGCTAACTTCTTTGAACGTGATGAATAAACCATGCATAAAAGATGTTTATAAAATCACACCAATCTATTATTTTCTTTGTATGGAGCATGATACCATTATTGACACAAAGGTATTTGAAAATATCTTACTTGATTAACATCCAACATTTGAATTTCGATTTTGACAATTAATTTCCTTCGATACTACTACGTGGTAATTAACCAATGGTGCATGATTTTTCTCAAAACAAGTCCAAAAGAAAAGGCCGCCCAAGGCAAGAGACAGAAACAAAGATAAGCTAGATTAATCCCAAACAAATATTAGTAATATCAAAATAATTTGCAAGCAGACAAACCAAATCAAACCACGAAGATAACGACCCCCGGTTTTCACCACCAATACCATTAGCCACGCCACATTCACACGCCAATCACATTGCATTAAACTTTAAAGTATTAAATTAAGTTTAACTAAAAACATTTATTCCTGTATGATGAAGGAACCAACCGAGATAAACACCCCCACTATTGGGCCCTACTCGGGCCCAATAATAATTAAATGGAAGATGCTTTCGAATATGCTCTGTGACCGCGCAGCGCAATCACAATCCCTATCCCTATTATCATTACTTCCCAGCCCTTTCCCATTCTCCTCCAAAATTCCTTATCTAATCTAATTTTTTTTTTTTAAGATAATCTAATTTAATTTAATTCATTATTATTCTTCTTTGTTTTTTCTTTTCTTGCGTTGAATTTAATTTTCTCGACTTGATCGTTTTATAGTACACGCTTCCTCCTCTCTCAATCCACACTTTGTTCCCCCTTATCTTCTTTGACTTTCACACGAAATTAATCAACAAACAGAAGCAAAAGAAAAGAAAAAAATGAGCAGTGTTAGTACCATATCGGAAGCTGAACAAGAAGAGTTGCTGGAGAAGCTGGAGGTTTTCAAGGTGAAAGGCAAAGACAAACAAGGACGCAAGATCCTTCGCATTATAGGGAAATTCTTCCCCGGTAACTAACTAACCACTCTAACATGAATAATTTCATCGTTAATTACGTAAAGATTAGAGAGTTAATTAGTTTGAATGAATTTTTCTTTCAGCAAGATTTGTGAGCGTTGAGGTTCTGAAGAAGTACCTGGAGGAGAGGGTGTTTCCGAAGGTGGGAAAGAGGAAGTTCACGGTGGTGTACATTCACACTGGGGTTCAGAGGAGCGAGAATTTCCCCGGGATCTCGGCTCTCCGCTCGATCCACGACGCCATTCCGGCGAACGTCAGAGACAATCTTGAAGCAGTTTATTTCATCCATCCAGGACTCCAGGCCCGCCTTTTTCTTGCTACGTTCGGTCGTTTTCTCTTCAGTTCTGGGTACGCACTCCGCGCATTTTAGCACTCTTTACTCAATTTTGTTAACCTACATTCAACTTAAACTCCGTTATCATTAACGTTCTTTTCTTTTTTTTCTTTTTTTTCTTTGAAAAAATAAAAGATATTTTTCATTCAGTTATTTATTGAAATGTGAAAGCTCTCTTAATTTAAGAATTAAATAAAATATAGTGAGTATTCATGTTAGATAAGATGGTTTAATGTTTTGTGCCTTGGAAAGTTTTAATTAGATATTTGAAGAATTATTAGTTGATAGGATAGGATAGGACATATCATGTATGTAACTACCTCTCCTGATTATAAGGCAGATTTGTCTTAAACGAAATAATTAATTAATATTTGAAATATAGTGGGCTAATGTGGGAGGGTATTTTTTCTGTGTGGCAGGGTGTACGGGAAGCTGAGGTATGTGAGCAGGGTTGATTACCTGTGGGAGAATGTGAGGAGGAACGAGGTGGAGATTCCAGAGTTTGTGTTAGATCACGATGAGGATTTGGAGTACCGTCCGATGATGGATTATGGTTTGGAGAGTGATCATGCAAGAGTCTACGGTGTTCCTCCCACCATGGACTCACCGGTGAGCACCTACTCCATGAGGTGCATCTCATAGAATCTCCATATGATCCTATCTCTCTCGGATTCCATGTAGGGACCTACCTAGTTTTTATTTTTTGGTTCCTTTTCTCTATTTGGGTCTTGATGTGGACCTTAGTTGGTTAGTGTTTTGTTTCTTTTGGTTTCGTCGTATCTTCTACACTGGGCCTCACAATTGGTTATCTGGGCCCATCCCTCTATGCCTGTTTATATTATAAAAATATTGTGCTTGTTTATAAAAAAAAAATCAAAATGAAAATTGGAAAACAATATATGCTTTTTTTACCCTGGCGGCAGGTTTGGTTTGCGGTCTGTGTTCGGAATCCGGATAACCTTGCTCTTAAAAGGATGCATAAAAAATAGAGGGGAAAAAAGTGAATAAGATGTTGAAGAAATACGATTATCCAATTACATATAAACAATAAACTTGTCCACCGGCAGAAATTTCCTCTCGATTCAAATTGTAAGGACTAAGGAGGATGCAGCTTCTCTAGTTTATCGTCATTTAATTAGTGATTACGACAACTTTTTTTATTAAGCCCCGTTCATTACAAAAGAAACATTGAGGCAGGTTTTTTAAGTATTGGTATTGCGGGATGAAGACATGACTATGACCCTAAGGCTATAATGGACACGCTAATTTTATTTTTTTTTTTTAATAATTTTTTGAGTAAATAAACACAGTACACAAGAGTGTTCGCGCAATAGATAAATTTTGTATTGCGTTGAAAACTCAGACATGATAACTCGGTTAAATGCCCGTGATTCGTGGAATGTTGCAGCTTGCAAAGTGATAGTAATAGCTAGTATACACTATTAGATTGAACACAATAGTTCTTGGGTGGGCTAAATCTAATAGTAGTGTGAGGAAACTAGTTCATGACTACTACAGCTAGTTACTGTAAAATATGTAGATCCACTCGAACTAATGGAATTTATTCCAAAAGCGATTGCCTGAAACAATTAAGAAAGAAGAAAAAAGAAACACTATATTGAATACTTATCTTAGAAAAACAAAAAAAATTATCACACCATTGATATCAGTTCACCTATTACAGTACTTTCAGTACTTTGTATACATTTTCCACTTTAACATATAATTTTTAATGGATAATGGGAAGCTAATAAAATTATCAGCCAACCACAACATACCTTGAAAACTGTTGGGGTATCAATCATTCTTTTGTGTAGTTCTGTGGTAAGCAATATTTTACTCTCTATGCAGACCAAAATATTTCCTGATGCAGAATTAATAGTTATTGTTCCACAACCACAGCCATCTCTTATCACACAATAATGATTTACAAATCTACAACCTTCACTCTGAATGGCTTCTCCTTCCAACATAAGTTAGTAATGCTCCATCCTTGAATCTGATATATATATTTGCTACAAATTGAACTTGCGTTGGAAGAGAGAGGGACAAGGCCAAAACCGATTAGGAATCTTGAACCTAGAATCATTCAAGGTGAAAGAACAAACTCTTCCAGCAGAGTAAAAATAGAGAGAATTGGGTTCACAGCCATAGTAATGTTTGGCCAAAAGAGAGAAAGTAAACATCTTACCCAAAACAAAAGCATGATCACCCAAATCCTTGACATCCAACCACCTTCCCCATTCTTCATCAAGCCTATGAACCTTCACATCCACAACCTCCCAATACATCCCTCGAGGATTCTCCGGTTCACCTTCAATGTACAAGTCAACCACATGCAGCCACCCTCCACACTCCACCAACCGTTTCTTCTTCCCTAATCCGCACAGCATTGGCGAGAATTGAACCAGTTTTAGGGTTTTACTGTCCACCCATGAAATCGTGCCTACTTTGTCAACCACGTAGAGTTGACCGTTGTGGACGATCATGTCATCGAAGCAATTAGGGTTATCGAGGATCGTCCACGTGTCGTCACCGATCTTCAGGACGTGAAGCTTGCCGTCGCTGTAGAGAGCGAAGATCTTGCGGGAGTCAACGTCGGAAGTCAAAGTCGGGAAGATGATAGCTTTGGGGGTTTCTGGGAGAGGTATGAAGGGTTGGAAGGGTTGGAGTAAGAGAAGTTGGAATGGATCTTGGTTTGGGAGAGTGTCGGGGTGAAGAGAATAGGATTCAAGGATTTCGAAGAGGTTGAAATTGAGGAGATTCAGGAGGGAGGGGGAAGTGAAGGGAGGTGGGTTTGTGTGGGAGTGAGAGAGTGGGGAGTTAGTGAAAGGGTCGAAGATTCGAAGAGGGAAGGAGTGGGTGTGAGAAAGGAGGATGATCCAAGATTTGGAGGAGGAAGAAGAAGGGTGGTGGATGCGGTAGAGGTTGGTTTGGAAGAGGGTGATTTTGGTGTTGTGGGTGGGGGGAGGAGGGAGGAGGGGGAAGATGGGGGCGATGGAGGCGGGGGTGGTGAGGGAGGAAGGGGTGGAGGAGTGCCAGGTGGAGCACGTGCTGCGGAAGTGGAGGAGGTCGACGGTGGTGGTGAGGCCTTTCCATATGAGAGGCCATAGTTCCTTTGGGAGAGCTAACCATTCCACTGATGATTCCTTCTTCTTCTTCTTGCTATCATCTTCATTCACAGAGGCCATGTTTTTGGTGAATCCGAGGAATTTTCATCAGTGGAACAGTGTCTTAGCCTCTTAGCTTTGTTGTGCGCGTGTGTGAAATAATAATGATAATGATAATGATTTTAATTTCATTAATTTTACACTGACAAAGTGCCAAGTGCCAAGTGCCAAGTGTCGAGCTTTTCTTTCGTTCTCTCTCAACCAATCACGTTCAACAATCAACCAACACTTCCAATGTAGCAAAAAAACATACAATTTGATGGATACATAGCAAGCCTAAATAAATTAATTTAACTCAATTCTAAGGGCATTTTTCGTGCGTTTGCAAACTTAAATTTAAATGAAGTTGGATTTTGAAAAATTGATTTTAGATGGAAGTGATCTTGTGTTATGTTTGACAACTCTATACTAAAATTAATTTTGATAAAATGAATATTATTTGAATAATATTATTTAAAATTATTTTTAGATATATAATTATTAAAAAGAATATGACATTAAATTATATGAAAGGACTGGAGAGTCAATACATTATGAACAATAGGAAGCCAACACATAATTATGGATGATAATTAATGATAACTTAATCTTGGATATTTGAGTTACGGATGATAACAATATTATTATAAATGGTTCCCTAACGTTAATTCCGTAGCATTATTCAAATTATAAATATTATTTCAAGCACATTAAATTTTTTATACCAAATATTATTTTAGTACTCGTAGTACTTTTTTCATTATAATATTCATTATAATTTTTCATTATTATTATTATTATTATTTATGATTAATTTTTTATTTAATTAACTATATCTAAACACCAAAAAAAAATATATTATATCCAATAAGATGAATAAATCATGTTATAAATATAACCACATTTATAAAAGTATACGAGATAAAAAAAATTAACAAAAAAAAATAAAAATAATAAAAATAGAACCTATCAAATAAAATAATAATGTTTAAAGAATAGAACTGATAGAAAGAAAATAGTTTTTAGAGTTCTAAGATAAATCAGAAAGCAACACTGATTAAAAAAATACAAAAGCTTCAACTTGTTGCTTCCTGTAAACATGAGTTGAAAGCCAAAATCATATTTGCGTTAACGAGGAAAAATGGCGGTTAAATAAAAAAGTTAAACATTCAAGAAATATAAATGCACTTTTCATATTCCAAATGTTAAATCAAACCAAACGTACACTTCATAGTTTTCCACATTTCCTTTGGGTTAGGTTTTGGATTGAGAAGGAGGCTTTGATAAAGTTTGTTGGAGTTAAGATAACTCAAAGATAGCATTGAGCTTAGTTCAAGTTATCTAAGACTCTAAAATGTCCCACCTATTCAATTTGCGGCTCTTTTGGTTACATAACAGAAATAGACCAACAATTCATCGGTTCCTATATTTATGGAAGATAATATTTGTGCTAACCAATTATTATTATATCGTCAAGATCATAAGCATAACTTCATTTTATATTGACTTCATCAGTAGTAATTCAAAAAATAAATATAATTGCATCACTATGTAAAATATTTTACACTTTCAAATACATTAAAATTAAATTCTTATTATTATAATCAGATTTGTCAGTTTTTAATCCATGATTCTTTTTCTAATTTTGTTTCTATGCAGTTCTATGATAAGTCAAGTTTTCACTGCTTCTTAGTGTCTTTCTTTTCCAAGCTTAATGTCCATTAATTGTAATTATCACCAAAAGTTAACGAGAACGGATGAACGGATGAACTGAGGCAGGCAATGTTAAAAGGGATGAATTGCTGCTATATTTATGCTAGTGAATTTGAGTTCCTTTTGTCGTCGGAAATTGAATAGTGCTCTTGGATGATAAGCATCATTATCTGCACTGGTACCTTTTATAATGCATTGTTTATATTCATCTGTTCTACAAAAGCCACAATGCCAATATTCTCTTTCTACCACTATGCTATTTTAGGAGACACATGTATCTGACAATTCTATATGGCAGTAATCATTCATCAGAGTTGTTTTTGTCACTGTCTTCCTGCTGGTATATCTCATATTCTTCGTCACTTCCTATCTCCTGTGCTTTGTTATTGTCAATTTCATTGGAGGGGAAGCTAACAAAAAGCTCCTGTAAATGAGTCCTTGAAAGATTCTCCATGTTGAGATCTAATCATTATAAAGGAACTCAAAAGTGCCCATAAGAATAAGATCTTCCACTTATATTGATATATATTACACTGGAGGATCAAGGTACTCAAACATGAAAAATTAGAATTCACATATAAAAGGATACAAGAATGTGACGGCAGAGGTATTTCACAATCTCCAGCCTACATAAGTCAAACGGCACAAATTAAAAGTCAAAAGCCATTGATTATAGTTTATTGAGAAAAAAACATAAAAATAAAAAAGTATAAATAAGAATTACCAGATCAAGTTCTTCATAAGCATCCCATTCCTCATCACTATTATTAGCCTCAGCTGCTGCCACTTCTTCATCATCAACATTGTCAGGTTCACCATTCTCTTCCAAACCTATATGTTCCACACAAATTATAATAATTTCTCAATCAAAATCCTATCCATTTGAGAAAGATACTATTTTTTCCCCCTTCAAACTGAAGTTCTTCTTGTTTGGTTTCATGCAATATTGGATAACAAGCTAAATAGAATTTGTTACAAATACAAAACCATATCCCGTTGCAAAATAACCATCTTGAGTTATCCAATGAAGTCATAATGTTAACTCTATTACTAATGCAATATCAATTTAATTAAAGAATCATGAAAGGGAGAACCTAAATTAGGTTGTTCACATCCCTCCCCTTCAGGCTGCGTGGCATTCTTACTGTACTCCCTTTTCATTTTTTCAAACTTTGCAGTGGCAGATCTGAGTAAGTTCTCTGCACCAGGCTTTGGGAATACTGATAGGAACCTCACCATGATACGTTGTCTAATACAATTGAGCATGTTTTGTGTAAACCATCCGGTTGCAAACTGTGAAATTATCATGGTAGATGGAACACAAATAGTTAATCATTGTTATGCATACAAATTAAAATCCTAGTTGAATATCTTACAGTAACTTCAAACATTAATGGTAGTATAAAACAGATATTTTTTCTTAAGAC
>JASCZI010151260.1:36771-56671 GCA_036250425.1 Stylosanthes scabra
AGCAACATATATTAAACAACTCAATAAGCACAGTACTAAGTCTCAATCCCAGTCCTAGGAAACAAACGCAACCTTAGATGTGGGCAATGACATCATGATATGTGGTTCAATATAAAATGTATGATAGTAGAAAAACTTACTGTGCAAACTTCCAGCAAGGGAGGCTTATTTATTTCGGATTGAATATAATCATCAACAAGATCAAATAACTGTAAAGATGTCTGGAACTTGCAAGGGAAAGCTCGGAAAGCACATATATCCCCCCATCTATGTTTTGATCTACAGGAGAAAATAGTCTTAATAAAAATGAGAAGAACAACACAAATAGTGAAGACATATATGTTCAGGCATGAGAAATCAGATTGTTTGTAAGTCTGCAAACACAAACACATACCAAAACACGAGAAAAACAACCAAAAATTGAAAAGAACTTACGTATTGGCTGATTGAGCATCACAGTAACTTCGTAATGGGATTGGTACTCGATAATCAAGTCTTTGATAGCTGCTAATCCAAACATCTAAAATATATTCAATAAAGACACCAGTGTTTTATTCTTTAAGAAAACCAAAAACAATATAGTAAACGAATAAAACAATTTAGTAAAGTAGTTTACAGGTATGTTATCAGAACAATGATTTAAATGTATAGCACACTGGATACTTTCTCGTCATAATAGAAACCAGAAAATAGTATTCAAGCATCCTTAGTCTTTTTTATCACATCACACTTCTGGATCAAGATAACCAATGAACTCAAGATTCCAATCATTATTCCTCATTGATGTAACTTTTCATTGTTATGAAAGGTTTGAAAAAAATAACATGATACTGTAGTGTATTGGAAGTCTGGTACTACCCAAAACACAAAAAAAGAAAAGGAAGAAGAAACCCACCAGATATTTGAGTAACTATGGCATACGGGGGACCAACATTTTGAGAGTAAATGATTATTAACATCTAACTCTCCAAGAGATTATTTAGAAAAAGAGTAAGTCTCACATGCGAGAATCAGGATCTTTGCGTGGATCATATCCTTTCTTGATCCAGAACCTTAAGAAAGGTCCACTGGAAAAGTAGTAAGAAACTCTGGCTAGAAGCCTACAAGAAGTGAGAATGGAAGGTCAATGCCTATTCATCAAGCTTGAGCAATTCAACAGCTGCAAGTTAAAAAGGTAATCAGCAGAGTTTGGGTAAGTCACCTTCTAAGCATGGCATGTGAAAATTTTAATCCCTTATCATGCAAGCATTCAATTAATGAATCTTTGGACCAAATAGGTCGCTTATCAAACATTCTAGAGACAGCCATCTGTGACTCCCATTGATCTGACCCTTGAGGTATATATTCCTCCCAATTCACTATCTTAGGAACCTGTAAGAAGGCTAAGAAAAACCAGATCCAAAGAGTGCAGTTTCAATGTAATACACCTTTTTAAGAAACCAGTGACAATCTGGATAAGTACTAAAAAAGTGGGGACATCAGAACATTATTCAAATACTTTTAAGAGAAACCTGCAGGTCCATGCAAAGCTATGATGACATTGAAAACTGTCTCAATATGTTTAATATTCATATGAGACATATACTGAGATCTCTACAACTTCAATGAGATCTAAATATAATGGTTCTACCAACTGAGAAAAGGATATCTTTGATCTCAAAATCAATTGCAAGAACTGGCTCTGTGTCCATCTGCACACACATGGCAACGAATATGCTTTCTTACTTAAGCTTTGTAGATAGTAGGATGAGTAACCATTATAGATATTCAAAGAGATTATTTCAAAAATTAACGTTACCTCAAGATGTGGTTGTACAATTTCCTCTTGTCTCCTTTTTGAACTTGATGTAGCAGGTGGTCTCAAGCTAAAATAAGAAGACTAATTCAATTTGAAGTTAAAGAAAGATGAAACTGCCAATTGAAACTTCACAATGAAAACTGGGGAACATGATATAATAAAAAGCTTATGGATATTGAATTATTAATCAGAAAATATAGCATAAAGCTAGGAAAACATAGATGAACTAAGAACTGCATTTCACTTGCCACTCCACCAGTCAACAAAAGATATTAAGATATGAGAACTTAAAAACTACCATTTAAGAAATGGCCATATTCTGTCCCTCATCTAAACACCCCAAACTACAGAAACAATGGTATAGTCTACAGAAATGAAACAAAGCAAAGCCTCATTATAGAAGTGGTTTAAACTATTCACATGATAGGAAATGCCATTATTTTCCTTATATACATCTTAAAGTACAATAATACACAATTATGGTATCGTATAGCATGATCCATGCTGATCCCAAATGAATGCCAACTTTTCATTCTCAATATAAGTGATCAATGATAGTAAGATAAACTAACACTAAATTTTCTGCCATATCCTTCGGAGCAAAAAGTGGAGGCACGATAAGCATAATATCCTCATGATCCACATCCATAAGACCACCCTCATCTATGACAGAAACGAAACACACACTACTAACTTAGTAATAGTCATCAAAACACAAGGTTTAAATCACAGAATATTGAAACTAAGATATTCACCCAAGTGTGGTTCCTCAAGTTCTGACCGATTTCTCTTTTTCCTCCGGGCAACTTCCGCATGAACAGGAACAACATATTGGTAGTCAAACATTCCTGTGTAATATTGAAACAGGAAGGAAAAAGCAACCAGTTAACTTGCTTCTGGGGTTCTATAAAGCTAATTAATCTACATGGAAATCACCAAAACCAAGCCCAACTAAGAAATTCTAACCATTAAAACAATAAGCCTCAGGAATGCTAGCAACAATATCAGCACAAAGATTTGCTTCTTTATCTGCAGATATACAGTCCTCAACTTTATCACCCTTGGTCAAACCCTCGCTTTCCGATTGATTAGCTTGCCTCTCATTTTCCATTCTATTTCCAGGCACACTGCCATTAACTTTGGCATCATGACCACTGCACAGTTTTCTCTTGGATATTTTGAGAAGAAAACCTTTGCAGGGATGAAGCTCCCCAAATGCAGGATGTGAGTAAAGGTCTTCAGGGCGGAAACGGAGCTCTAGTTTGTTTGATTGCGAACTGCGAGCCTACAAATGTCCCCATACAGACCATCACAAAAGTGGAAATACACAGAAACCAAACCTCACTGATAAATTACAAAATATAAGCCAATATAGGGTTATGCAATTTCAATATGTATTATACACTGGTGGCTGATTTTGTAGTGTAAATAGAATTTTTGTTAGAAAAATTATCACCATATTAATAAATCTAAATTGTGTCAAGTACCTTAAGGATGCCTTGGATTCCACCAAGAGTGTCCACAGCATGAGAAAGTGTAGATGGATAGCCAGGATAATGGACCAGAAATCCCTGATTTTGTGGTAGAACACCTGAGATTGTTCCATCCTTTATCACTCCCATTAAACTACTACTACCTCTGAAATGATTATCCAAATGCTATTTTATATCAACATTAACCAATTTTCAGCTACATCTGACTGTTGATTTTACATAAAAAGGGATATGATAAGTAAAACATGCACTGCATTGGACACAAAATTTGATCAATTTTACTAAAACTTAGAAGATACTAATTAATAGCCCCAAAATTCAGATGAGGGAAGTATTATTACAGGTTTAAACGTTTCTCTGAACTGAAATCCAAACAGGGAAGAAGAGATGAGCAATATACGGTTGAGACGGTATGCATGTACGTATTTTATTCGTATTTGCTTTGTGTTCTACGCCTTCGTTCTCCAGAGTCCTGAGCTTTGGCTACAGTTTGTTTCTTGTCTTGTTTCTTTCTTTTCTGAAGAAAACGCCAGCGTGCCACGTGGATAGTGTAATAGAAGAGAAGGAGAAGGTGATGTCTAATATAGAACTTGGAAATTCAGGACCTTCGTGGTCCCCTACTTTTCTGGGCTGGGCTGGGCTAAGGAAGTGCTTTTCTGGGCCTTATTTATTATTTTCTCACAGTTTAATCATAAGGACAAGGTCCAAGAAAAAGTCATAAGGACAAGAAATTAAAAAAAAAAAAAACATAAGGACAATATTTTTGTTTTGTTTATCACTTGATAAATAAATATTAATATTCAGGACAATACCAAAAAAGAAAAATATGAATATTCAGGTTTTATTCTAAACGGAGGGAGTAAAATAAAATCATGACTGGATAATGATTATAGTTTAGGGTTTTGTTTATTATTAATAGAAACTTTTAAATTTTTATTTTAATAAATATATTGAAAATATAAACTTTACATGTTTTTCTATAAAAGCTCTTTTAACTTTTAATTTTAATGTGTGTCCTAAGGACACATGTTAGTTAACATTCTTTTCTTTCAAAATGTATTTTAGGGAGTTGAGTCTACTATAATTAGGGAATGATTTCAACTTTTAATGTTTGACAACACTTATTAGTTATTAGTTTATTATTACACACAGCACATAAAGTCTTGAACGTACTTCAGTAGTTGGAACTTTGAAATCTTGATTTTGTTTTTGGCCCTTCCACTTAGTCATATTTTCCGAGCCACCACTACTTGAGACTTAAGAGAGAGAGAGGGAGGTGATGAATGAAAATGAAACTAGTAATTAGTAATTGCAACATGCATTTCCTCATTGGGTGCATTTTGTTGACTATTGGACATATTGGAATTATTCTTCTCCCCCCAAATACAATATATTATTTAATGCAAAAGGTGGCGGCATAGAATGAAATTTTTCTATGACCAAAGAAAGTAATAGCAACTTGATGAAAGCAATAAAAAGGAAGATAATAACATGTAGTAATCTAACGTTCGCAAATGCACTAAAATTCTCAATCCGGTAGCTTGAAAAAATGACCAATTCTAAAGTCGTGTGGCAACTAATTTTTTTAAATTAAAAAAAAAATTGTCAAAGTCTACGTGCTTAAATTAATGCATTTTCAGTTTAATTTGTGCACCAAATTAATAGCGGAAATTCTCCACCAACCTAGGTGAAGGTGACTATTATTTATTCCGGTGGCCACAGCCCACTCAAAAAAATATTTAAATTAAATGCATCTTAATTACCACTGTAATCCCCCTCTTAATTTGAGTCAATTTTGAATGCCAATTGGATGAATATATATATTTGGGAAGTGGGAACTACTGTTTCCACGTGATCTTTAGTTAATAAATTAATTTTTAAATATCTTAACGGAATCAACATGGCTACTACTATTAGTTTTTGACTAAATTATACTTAATTTTCTTCATATTGGATAATACTATACACAAAATCAACATATGCAATTTGCACATCAAATAAATTTTTGGTATCTATAATTATATCACCTAATATTTATCTCTCATTTATTATTTTGAGATATTTTTTACTATTTTATAAATTTTAAAAAACGTCTAAATAAGCACAACGTAATTTTAGTGTTCAAATAAATACAATACATTTTATAAAATTGAAAAGTACTAAATGGTTTATAACATAAATATAATAGAGATTAATTTATACAATTAATAAATGTTATTAAGTGCTATCATATCACTAACCTATATAACAAATAAAAAAGGTTTAAAAAAAAAACCTTATATATATTAAGAAAAAAACCTTTGAATTTATGCATGGTGTACTATATACATTGATGGTGAAGTTGTCAAAAAAGCAATGTGGAAAATTGGAAATATCATGATTCCAAGTCAAGATATTTGCATACCCTCAATTTACATTAATAATTGTACTTTATTATTTATATATATCTCCCTACCATATCAACCACCTAACTAGCTAGCTATGCATATAAATACATGCACATACTCACATACAAAGACAAACACATTAGCACCCAAAAAAAAGGTGCATGCAAAAATAGAGGAGATAGCTAGAGAGGAGGGTGTTGTGAAATAATCACAATAACAAACATGGCTACTACTAGTGATGAAGCTAATAATAATAAAACAACAATGGAAATAAGATCAGCACCAATAACACCAAGAACAGGGACACCAATGGTGTCATCACCACCAGTAGTGTCATGTCCACCCTCTCAGCTAAACTCACCATCACTAACAAGGTCACCACTTCTTCGATCAGAGAACGGAGATGCAGAAGAAGTTGATGGAATTGCAACAAGCAAAAGCAAGACACCAAAGACTCCAAGAACACCATTAAGGATATCAAATCTGACACCAAGGTTTATCACTCCTTTGGGAAGCCCTGTGAGGAAAGCATTGAGGCTCACAAAGCTTGATCCTCAAGATGCTTGGCTTCCAATCACTCAATCAAGGAATGGTAACAAGTATTATGCTGCTTTTCATACTCTTTGTTCTGGGATTGGAATTCAGGCTCTTATTCTTCCTTTCTCCTTCACTGTTCTTGGTTGGTAAGTAATTAATCATATATACCTATAATTATCTTTGTCTTCTTCTGTCATAATAATTAATTTATTTGGAATATGCAGGACATGGGGAATAATAAGTTTGACAGTAGCTTTTGCATGGCAACTATACACACTATGGTTGTTGGTTCATCTTCACGAAAACGTGGAGCATGGAATTCGTTTCAGTCGATACCTTCAACTCTGTCTTGCTACTTTTGGTATCAACAAATTCCTTTTTCTCCACTAATTATATAAAGATGTCTAATGTCTTTACTTGAAAATAATAGTTCAAATATAAATATTTAACATACTAAACTATTTAACACTTCTTAAGGGACTAATTAATAGCTCTTAAGGGATAATATTTAAATTAGTCCTTTCAAATTAGTTCCTAAAAAATTCCATTAGTTATATTAGTGTTCGAAAAATATAATTCTACTTCTGTGAATCATACGATGACATGCCATCTTTAAATACCACGTGCCATAAACTAATTGGTTGAGATATCATCTATGGACCAACGTTTTTGTAACACATGTTTAGGGTTATATGTTTCATGCACTTTTATGATTAACAACATCTTTCAGAAATCGAATAACGCAATATCTTTCGGACCAATTTAGACATTAGTCGTAGTTCTTAACTATTATCTTCACATTAGTATAGTTATTTTCATTGTGTTTTCTTCCCAATAATAATTTCTTTGAACTCGTAATATATAATTTATAAGATGAGACTCTTTAATTAATGAAATGTTTATATTATTGCAGGTGAGAAACTGGGAAAAGTTTTGGCCATGTTTCCAATAATGTATCTATCAGCAGGGACATGCACAACCATAATAATATTAGGAGGATCAACAGCAAGAACATTCTACCAAGTGATATGTGGGAACTCATGCACTGCAAAGCCCATGACCACAGTAGAATGGTATCTTGTGTTCACATGTGCAGCAGTGGTGCTTTCCCAGTTGCCTAACTTGAACTCCATTGCTGGGGTTTCACTCATTGGTGCTGTCACTGCTGTAGGGTACTGTACCGCCATTTGGGTCACCTCTGTTGCTCAGGGTACCCTTCCCGGTGTTAACTATAATCCTGTTAGGAATGGAACCTCTGCTCAGAATGCTTTTAATATTCTTAATGCACTTGGTATTGTTGCCTTTGCTTTTAGGGGACATAATCTCATCCTTGAAATTCAGGTACAGTTATACATATACATATCATATTACTATTTTAATTCAAAGTAGGAATTTCTGAAAATAATAATAATAATAATAGTTGCGAGTCAAACATAGAATGTTGAAGTTAATTGATAAGTATACCATTGAAATAGTCCAGGAAATGACGCTAGCTAGGACTTATCTGCAATAAGAAGAAAATTTGGATTAGTTCATTGAATTTAATTGAAAGACTTATTAGCTTGGGTTGTGACTTAATTAATTATAAGATTTAGTTATAACAACGATGCATATAGTTGCATTTAATAGTGCCTTGGTGGGACATGTATGTATCTCTTGAGTCTTGATCAAGAATTTTCCTTCCAATAAAAATTCAAAACTGTTTATTGAAATTTCAGGGCACAATGCCTTCAAGCGAGAAGCATCCATCGCACGTGCCAATGTGGAAAGGAGTGAAGGCTTCATATGCACTCATAGCTGCATGCTTATTTCCCTTATCCATTGGTGGCTATTGGGCTTATGGCCGAATGGTATTAATTCATCAAACTTATTATTATTAATTTATTATTAAGACTACATTAATTAATTTAATTTATATTTGTTGATGAATTATTTATTATTCAGATTCCTTCGGGAGGAATGCTGACTGCCCTATACATGTTCCATTCACGTGACGTATCAAAATTTGTGCTTGGATTGACGAGCTTCTTCGTAGTTGTGAATGGTTTATGCTCATTCCAAATCTATGGCATGCCGGTTTTTGATGACATGGAATCACAATACATCAAGATGATGAAGAAGCCATGCCCATGGTGGCTAAGGCCATTTTTCAGGCTTTTCTTTGGCTTTTTATGCTTCTTCATTGCTGTGGCGATTCCATTCTTGCCAAGTTTGGCAGGTTTGATTGGAGGAATTTCATTGCCAGTCACATTGGCATACCCTTCCTTCATGTGGCTCAAGTTTAAGAAGCCTAAGAAATTTGGTCCTTCATGGTGGATCAATTGGTTTTTGGGAATATTAGGGATGTGTCTTAGTGCCATTTTTGTTGCAGCTAGTATCTATGTCATCGTTGATACTGGTATTAATGTTAGCTTTTTCAATCCTAAGTAGGAACAATTAATATATATTAGGAAAGGATAATTATACATGCATGTTTTGAAAAATTCTTAATTGTTCGGTTTATTATTTAATACATTGGATGCTGATGTGTTAATGATAAATTAAATAGAATAAACTGTTAAAGGTGTAATTTTTAGTCGTGTATGAATTTTCTTGTTTGGAAGCTAGTCAACATTTTATATACACGTCACATATTGGCATTGTCAAAGGTGGGGTGCGTCCTTAAAGGATAAGCATATGATGTTAGTTGATCCATTTTCAAAAGACATTAAATACGGTTGCTATTCATGATTGCAGACACATTAATGAGCTGCCACGATTTTCAACCTACTAGTAAATAATTAACTATACAACTTACTAAATATGTTTTCCATTTTGTTCCCATAATTTTTCTTTGGTTTCCTTCTTAAGGGAAATGTAAAAAAGCCAAAATATGAGTGTGAGAAAGAGTATCCTTTTTCAACCAAGTAAGAATGGAGTTATGGTCATGAAAATTGGAACCAACGGCGTTTACTTTGATTTTCTCCAAAGACAAATTTTACGGTCAAATTAATTGGACATTAAAAAAATTTGACTTCTAATAAGATGTGGAAACCAAAAGTCAAGAAAATACAGATATAGTGCTTACGGTGCCTTGCGTTCCAAGAAACCCAGGTCTGAGAAATTTCAACACCGGCACAACGACACACACACTAACACTGCAACTATACATTAAACGTGAAACATCCACTTCCATGAAATAATTAAACAAAGAATGGATGGCATGGAAAATCATAAAGCAAATGGACTAAAGTTCACAATAAAAACTCCAAGGAGAGAAAAACTTCTACTTATACAATTTGTTTACAACAACCATCAGCAACATCGACACGTTACAACATCCATGCATGTGTATGGTCTTGACTTATCTTCTATCTCTTGAGGTGTAGGTAGCCGCTCCATGTTGTATACGCTGCTGCTTCCGCAGCAGAAATTGTACAAATTTCTACATACTCCTTTGCTGAATGGATGCACTCTCTCAGGAATTCCCCTGAAAATGAATTAATGAATGATGTGCTTAAGAGGGATATGATTGATATCCCCAGAAACATAAACCAATAACATACAAATATTACAAGAATCCATCTACTGAAAATACCAAGTTATGGGAAAACAAGAGACTATAGCTAATCTAACCTTAGATAAGGAATCCGTCTTCTCCTTACAAGTTCATAAGTAGTCTGATTTGTCAGAATAAGATAACTGCATGGAAAGCAAATCATCACAGATGTTATAGTCTTTAACCTGGACGCTGAACTAAAAAGCGAACATTGTGGAGATATTGGGCCATAACGTAAAAGGAAACCTGGAACTTCACTACTTCTATGCTTGCATTTATTTCAACTATTTCTTTAGTAAGGAAAATAAATCACTTTTTAATTTTTTTATTAAAAAAAATCACATAATTAATCAGCATCTCAGAAGAACTTATTTCCAACATTTTAGCAAAAGCTAAAGGAATAGCTTCTCGCAAAAAAATTTAGTCTTAGCTCTTTCAACTATATAGTTGCATGGTCACATAGTTTTTGTCTTTTGTAGAGTTGAAGATATTAAACCCAAATAAGAAGTGAGAACCACATGCAGTCAGATTCCACACAAGCAGATAAGATAAGCTAAAACTCATGCACTGAAAGCAAACAGAAACCCAAGTCCCATCCCTCCGCGTAAAGATCAGATGCAAAAGGCATCATAAACAATTACATATTCAACAGAAGATTGCATGGTACTCTAGAGATAGTAAATAAATACGAAGACCTACACAAATGCAATGAATGCAATATACAGAAGTAGAAAAACAAATATTTACCTATGAAATAGAAGTAGCAGAAGCAGAAAGATAAGAGATATTGACAGAGTGATCAACAGTATTATCATGATTGCATCCTGCCACCTGACAGTATCATAAAATCATGCTCTAATTTCAGACATAAAGGGGAAAAATGTAGATTGCACGAGCATTGTGCTTGCTTCCTTCTTCTTTTTTCTCTTTTTTTTTTCTTTCTATTTTCTTTCTTTTCTCTGTGTGTGTGTTTTGGGGTGGGGTGGAATCTGCATTGACCCACCCAACTTACAATAACCGGGCTGTCGCTCTTTTTCTTTCTTTCCCTCTCCAATGATTTAACTAACAAAGATTATTTATCATTTTCAGTTTAAAGAGAGTCTGAATATAAAAATAAGTAACACAACTCAGATATCATACCAAGCACTTTTAATGTGATCCTTCAAGAATGAAATATATAAGATGCCGGTCCAGAGGCACAATGCTGTCTCTTCACAAAGGTACCACCTAAAGTATTTAGACATGAAGGAGAACGATTTATAACAAGGAAAATATAGTGAATTAGTCACAATAATATAAGTAAGTCCTTTGGGTCATGATCACAGATCATTGATTACATAGAGAGCATGTCATAATATTCTCAAGATAAAAAGTATCTTAAAATATGCAATTTGAAGATTTCTATTAAAAAATCCTTCAGGTTTTCAAGGAAAGTAGCAAACCACATTTCTTGCATTCAAGTCAGTTGCTTAAGGAAATCTTATTTCAATCCAATTAGTAGTACATATAACTCAATTTGGAGAAGAAAGCATCTATATTTCAAAATAAATAAAAAACGTGATGATGAAAATGCTTAACTTTCACCATACATTTTCAAATTCATCCTACACATTTCTTGCTGGTCCCTCTCAAAATCAACATTAAAATGATTAACGAGTACATGATGCAACTTCATTATTGTAAGAAATGCCTTGACTATGAAACAGAACAAATCAACAGGCACTTTACTGAATTTTTAGTGATTCCATTTCCGGGTCAGTTATTCTTCAACTAAATATCCTTACTGACAAATTCTAATATCATGAAGCTACAGATCTGTTAACGGTGGAAGTTCTTATCCCCAAATTAGCTAGCTCAAATTAACTGTACAATAGAAGAGCCTTAATAACAGCATGCAAATGACGAAATTACATATCTTGACATAATTGACTCACCAAAATCGACTGTGATTCCCCTGCCCAATGCAGTTACCAAGCCAAACACAATGATGATCAAACTGAAGAACACACTTGTCACAATCATGACAATGCTTTGATCTTGGAGGCTGGATAATGGCCATGAAAGGGAAAAAAAAAACATATGGTTGATCGTCAAATCAAGTGTTACATCATTAGAACAAAAGAAAGCAGCTGCAAGAGGTACCCCATTTCTATGCAAAATAGGAAGTCTTAATGTGCAAAAAGTTATATATAAATAAAACAAAACCATTTTATATAGTGCAGCGCTAAGTCCACCTTTTTTTCACTTGTAATGGGAAATTTGTTTTCTCATTTTTTTCATAACATCCAATACAGCAAAACAAAGTTTATTCTAGATCTTTTACTGAGATGCTAAAATCACTTTTGGTGGTAAATAAATAACATAAGTATTTACATTAAGCTACCTTCACTTAACATGTCGTAATACATGCTACATATCATTACCTGTTCCACATTGCAGTAGCTGCATGTCCATGTTCTGCAAGGTGGAGAAAACCCTAAATAATTTTGAAAACTCAATCAATAGAATATGAAATTAAAGATCATCTAGCCAGCCATATCCACCTGATTGTTGTTCCCATAGGATACAAGTCTGCCACTAACTTTGACCAAGTTGGTGTATTATTTCCTGAGACATTTTTTCCTGCCTGAGTTCCCTCCACAGCTACAACAAAACTCCCATTTTTGCTTGAAGCTGGTAGACTTTGCTTAAACATGACAAAATTGACAATAATAGTTAGGTACTTAGGTAATATCAAATACATCAATTTACTTCATATGTCATTAGATAATAAAACTTAGAAGAGGATGAAAACAACGATAAATTACTTTGAGGTTTCTGACGTCTTTCTGTATAGGACATTTCTCTCGGTAACAGTCATCATGGCATCAAGGACATAGCTGTACACACAAATGTAGCATATGCAAAAACTAATATGATTAGGAAGTATAAAAATAAATATCACAGCTACTTATCATAAACCACATTCATTTAATCAGATGAAGAAAATAGTTGTGATGTTTACCCTGGAGAAGAAATAGAGGTAGCAAAGTATTGTATTAAAGTAAGAAAGAACAGCAGCAAGTAACAAATAGTGTACCTGACAGAAAAACAAGAAAATAATAATAATCATAAAATAAAAAAAAATTGTAAAAAATAAAAGACACCTAAAGGTACTTCAAAGCACTAAAAGAAACATGTATGCAGAATGATATGTAAAACTATAAAATTATTAACTTCTACTAATTCATCAGCGATAGTAGAATTAGAAAAGAGGTATCAATAACAGTCACAACTAAATGGTTATTAAATGGGAAAATACTGTGCCTGAATTTTGCAGCTAGAGTTTTGCCTGAATGATTTAACAAAAATTTCAACCTTTACATATTCTAACATCTATTTTAGAAGATAGTTATGGTTGAGTATAGCATTGCTCATTCAAAAGATGTACCAAAAAGAAAGAAACCATCATTGGAGATACAAAAATGATTTTCTGACCATTCCCAAACATATCATGTTGTGCTTAACTGCTATTCATCTGGCAAAAGCTGTCCTGGACAATCTCTTGGACAAAGTATAAGGTGAAGTATTCTATCCACATCCACAAAAAAAAAAAAAAAAAAGAAGAAGAAGAAGAAGAAGAAGAAGAAGAAGAAAGAAAGAAGGAAATTATAAGGCCTCATAGTGCTCCTCAAATTGGAACATCTTCTAGAAGGGAACAAATAATCATTGATAGAGGGACTACATTTGCTGAAAGGCATCCTTATTTGCATAGCTAGATTTTAAGTGTCATCAAACAATAGGTAAGTATACTTTTTTGTCTCTAACATTTGCGATTTTCTTCAAAAATACCCGTTACGTTTAATTTCATTTAATTTTGTCTCTAATTTAGGGTTAATTTTGACACAAATAAAAAACACTAAGAACAAAATTGAGTGAAATTAAACACTAGTGTAGTTTTGAAGAAAATCACAAACGTTAGGGACAAAAAAAATACTTTGCCCCCTCATTTCCTTGCATCCTTTGCTTAATTTTGCCCCCCTTTTTAAAGATCAATTGACTTGAGAATTCGTAATGTATCGTCAAATCTAAAGTATAGATTACTTCCATAATATCCATATAAAGCCAGCAATCCAATGCACATTTATCACTTTACATTACTTTGCCAGTCACAGAGTCTCACTATGTGCAATTCAACAGCAAAGCTATCCCAGTCTATTTCATTTCAGTAAGTGATCTATCAAATCGTCAAGTACAAATAATGTTGCACTAAACCCATTAAAGTGCCAGCAAATCAGCAATATTCACTAAGTTGAAGCTTCAGTATGGTGAAACAAAAAAATAAAACACACACACGCACAGAGTGAGTTAAAGTGGAAGGGGAAAAACATACAGAGGTTCCTTCTTAGTCTTTTCTATCAAATCTCCATCAATTAAGAAGAGAACGCCAACGTAAACCAAATGGACAGTCACCAATATCAACTTCACGCACAGCGCAGACCTCCTAGCTGAAATTCAGTAACAAAACTCCAAAATAAACAAATAATAATAACAATAAAAATAATAAGTCGCGTAATTTTTGTTAGGAAAAACACATAAATGAAATTGGGAACAGTTCAGCAACAACATTCACCATTCAGCAGAAAATTCAGATAAACCACGAATTAAGCTAATAAAAAAAGAAAGAAAGAAAGGAATTGCAGCAAACGCACCAGGATCAACGAGGCATGGAAAGAATCTGAGGCAGCGATCCATGGGTTGATCCCAAGGGGAACGCATAGGGCTGCACATACCAATGATCGTCATGTGACTAAATCAAGAGCAGAGCCATGAGAGAATGAAACGAGTCGCATCAGAGATTAGCGAATAGAGAGTGTTGGTTCGGTCTTCGGTGTTGTTTGTTTCCAGGGGAAAAAAAAAAAGAAATTTTCTCGGTGAGAGCCGAACTTTCCCGAGAAAAGCAAAAGAGAGATAATGGATAGTAGTATAGTTAAGAAGGAAAAGGAAGTGATTTTGATTTTGGATTTTGGATTTCGATCTTAATTTTATTTTTATTATTATTAATTAATAATTAATAATTAATTCTCTTTTAATATATTACAGATTGCAGAGGTGTACAGTTTTATCTATGTTGTGTTGAGGGGGCAAGAAAGAGGGGTGCGCAGTGCGCACATTTTGGGGGTAATTAGCGTTCTGTTCTGTCTTCCACTCTCTAGCAGGGAAGACAAGGTGAGATTGACCAGTAAGACCGTTAGTTCCATTTTTCTTTTTCGTATTGCCCTTGCTACCATTGGAGGATTAATAGTGGGTTTTCTTTAGGTGACTTGAGGATTAGTGTTTTATTTTTTTTTCTTTTCCTAGAGGATTAATGGTTTAATACAACCGATTTAACTCATGTCTAAATAATTCGGTGGAGGCTCAAAAAGTTGACATTTTAGCGAGTTAAATAACAATTTAGTTAAATATGTCAAATCATCCAACGTTTTTTAACATGCAACTTCACGTGAAGTCGACTGCATCCGAGTGTTTACCTGTACGGAATGTACCTTCGAGGGATTTTGGGAATATGAACGTGACCGGAGGTGCCAAGATGGAAGGTTGGAGGTTTATGTAAAAGGTGGTTGTGCACTAATAGAACTCCGCTGAATAGGAATTCGGAAATTCTCCTAATGCAGCAATGGGTAGAGTTTAGAAGACATAGCTGAGGGAATAGTGAATCTTCCCTTTATATACCGATTGTGAGTGCTCTTATTATTGGAATAAATCCGCACGAGATCCTTTTTTATACGATCCGATCTCATGTGGATTTATCATTTAGAATTAAGAGTGGAGAAATCCGTACGAGATCATTATTAATATGACTTGATCTCGTATGGATTCTTTAATAAGGTCATGGGTTTTTTTTTTGGGTGGAGCAGGATATTGATAGGCCATGATGAACCCATTATGGATTTGGGCCACCCAGGCCCAATATCCGGAACATTACCAAATAATTCAGAATTTAACTACCTCTTATGCTGGATGTCGTTACTTATTTGTGGTTACCGATTAGAAGAAGTTAAACTCCATTTTTGTTTCTGGGATTCGCGAGTTGCTTTAAAATAGTCTGAGATTCTAATTAAATTATTTTTATTCCCGAGATTAAAAAGTTGCACCGAATTGATTTCTAATTTCATTTTCGTCTAATTCTAGCTAATTTTGTGAATAAAATAGCAGCTGTCTTCTGCGTCGGTCAACATGCAAATGTTTCTATTTATTTATGGTGCTAAATAGCCATTAAAGTGACGTCTTTGTACCTAAGAAGTATAGATTGAAGGGCTATGAAAGGCTTGGATAGAAGATTATGTTACTTTTAATGATCATTTAATGCTATAAGTAAAACAACGTCATTTCTTGTTGTCTAATTATATGTTACTCATAAAATTAGCAAAAATTTATATCGAAAACTAATCAGGGATTAATTTAATGCAATTTTTCAATTTCGGGATTAAAATAGTACAATTAAAATCTTGGGGACTATTTCAATGCAATCCATGAATCTCAAGGACTAAAATGAGATTTAACTTAATTAGAAGTTAGAATTTAACGTTTATTTGTTGACTTAAAAAATATGTGTACAATCTTTTAATAAACACTATATTGACATTCATAGGGTAAATGCTTAGTGTATTTTTTTCAGACGGTATCATAAATTTGACCCGACAGAACTAAACTAATTTCTTACGCCTTATGGATAACCCTTTCGAATAATTGAAACAACCACATATATAATCCTCTTAAGCTAGAAAATACGGAAACCACATCCCCTAGCACAAGTGGCAAGTGGCATGGGTTGCTTAAGCGTCTAGTCGCGAGTTCGAATCTTGTGGGTAGCATGTATGCAGAAGGGAATATGGTCACGTCAAATCCCCCAAAAAGGGCACTCGAGACTTAAATCTGATGTCTAGCATTGGAATAGCATTGTTAAAAATTTTCTATTCATTTATTTGAATGAAATTATGTTTTAAAAAAAATAATAATTATATGTGAACAAGGAGTTTTGGTCAATCAAGTCCAACCAAATCATTTATTTCTATGCTAAATAGAAGACTATTTTGATGTCAAATATAACTTTACTAGTATTTTACCCGTGCGATGCACGAGATTTATATTCCAATTTAATGTAATAAATTAGAAAAAGTGATCTATAAAAAATAATTTATCGATAAGTAAGTATAATCAAATCTAAATGTATTGAATTACATGACTATTGTGAGATATCTGACTATAAGAAAAGTCTCATATCGGTTCATTGATAAAAAATTTTACCACAACGCTATCCCTACATTTGAAGTTATCAATTCTCACTAATAAACCCAAATACGAAATATATAATTTCTCTCTCCTTCCTCTCTCTCATTCTCTCTCAATTTCTTTCTCTCACATTCGTTCTTTCTCTTCTTTTCCCTTCTTCTATCATTTTTCTCTCTATTTCCTTATCTTTCTCTCATTCTCTCCCACAATCCCTCACTATCTCTTCTTCTTTAACCTTCTCTCTCCCTCTATCTCCGTCTTTCTCTCCCACTTTTTTTCCCTTCCCTTTCTTTCTATTCCTCAATTTCTTTCTCCTATCCTCGCTCTCTCATCCTCTCTCTATTTATAAGAAATAATTTGTCAATTAAGTAAGTGTAGTCAAATTTAAACGCATTGAGTCCACAATTTAACCCTACACTTGAAGTTCTTACCAATGAGCCTAAATACAAAACATATGATTTTTCTTGCATTCCTTCATCTCTTTATTTCATTCTCTTTTTTTTCTTATTCTTGCTCTCTCTCCCTCTCCCTCCCTCATTTTTTTTTTCTCTATTTCCCCACCTCTCTCTCCTCCCTCTCTCACTCTCTCTTTTTGTCCTTCTCTCTCCTTCTTTTCCCTCTCTTTCTATCTCTCTCCCTCTACACGTCTCTCTATTTCTTTCTTTAATTCTCGTTCTCTCTTCCTATTTTTCTATTTCCATATCTCTCCCTCTCTCTCCCGCACCCTCCCATTTCTTTTCATATATTTATCTCTCCTTCTTTCTCTCTCACTTCATCCCCCTCTTTCCATATAAAAAAATTAATCATTTTAAAATTACTTCAACAACTGTCTCATATATTTAAAATGTTAATTTTTAAATATGATTAACTTAAAAAATAAATAAACATAAATTTTATCTAAAATTACTCAACAATCGTATAAATATAAAATTTATAATTTAATTTAAAAAAATTATTTTAAAATTACTTCAACAACCGTATTTAAAATTTAAAATTCAGTTAATTATGTCAATTAAAAATAATTGAAAAAAAAAATTTCTAATAACTACATCTAAGTATTTAGCCTCCTAAATTCATTTTCAAGCCACCACATAGCCATTGAGCTTCCTAATTATATACTATTAAGAATAAGAATTAAGAATAAGAATAAAAAGTAAGACTAAGATTAAGATAAGATAAGATTAAAATAAAATAAGATTAAAATTAAGATTTATGTGTAATTTTTTATATTTTTTGACACCAAAATAATATTTTATTTAATATAAAAATAAATTATGAATTTGGTTAGCCAAAACCATTTCTTGGAATAGCATTACCCATTAAAAAAAATATATATAGGGATGGAATAGCATTGTTCAAAATTTTACTACTTCATTCCTATTAGCAATGCCGTAATTCTTACGCTGAAGGGTAACATTTTTGGCACCAGTCACTAACAGATTAGTATTTGGAGCGGCGGAGCATGCGGATGAGCTCTGCTTCCACCTGCAACTGCTTGTGCCGACGGTGACTTCCACAAAATTAGGTCTTGCTCTCCATTCACTCCATTCTTCACGCCCCTCTCAATGCTAGTTTGTCGTTCTTCTTAATCTCACCGTTGCTCCGCTGTCTCCGGCACACAAGAAAATGCAGAGGCTTTCGGGCAAAACACTGATTTTCTTCGAAAAGAGTAATTTTTTCCGACTTCCCTTGACAAATACATTGATAGTTCTTGGACATGGAAATACTCTATCCCAGCTGTTTTCTACTAGTTTTGATGTGTGTTCTTCCCAAATCTCTTCACATTCACCACCACCCGATCGGAAGTCCTCAGAATTTGATAATAGTAGCAGCCCCATCACCAGTGCCACGTCAAAGAATAATTTTGGCCTTATTCGCCTTCAGTGTAGTCAAGAAAAGGATGTAAATAACCAAGGCTACGATGAGTTTGCCTCTGATGTGGAAAAAGTTTATAGAATATTGAGAAAATATCATTCTAGGGTTCCTAAATTGGAGCTTGCTTTGAAAGAATCTGGAATTGTTGTGAGGACTGGATTAACTGAGCGCGTCTTGAATCGGTGCGGTGATGCTGGGAATTTGGCGTACAGATTCTATGCATGGGCTTCTAAGCAGTCCGATTATCGACACAGTCAAGAAGTTTACAAAGCTATGATTAAGGTTTTGGGCAAAATGCGGCAATTTGGAGCTGTTTGGGCACTAATTGATGAGATGAGACAGGAGAACCCTATGCTAATTTCTCCTGAGATGTTTGTTATTTTGATGAGGAAGTTTGCTTCTGCAAGGATGGTTCAGAAGGCTATTGAAGTATTGGATGAAATGCCCAATTATGGATGTGAGCCGGATGAATATGTTTTCGGGTGTTTGTTGGATGCATTGTGCAAGAATGGTAGCATTAAGGAAGCCGCTTCGCTTTTTGAGGACATGAGATATCGGTTTCCACCGACTGTCAAACATTTTACTTCCTTGTTGTATGGTTGGTGCAGAGAAGGGAAGCTTATGGAAGCAAAACATGTGCTGGTGCAGATGAAGGATGCAGGGATTGAGCCAGATATTGTTGTTTATAACAATTTGCTTAGTGGTTATGCTCTTGCTGCGAAAATGGGGGATGCTTATGATCTTTTGAAGGAGATGAGAAGGATAGGTTGTGGACCGAATGCAACGTCGTACACAATTTTGATCCAGTCACTATGTAAGCATGAAAAACTGGAGGAGGCAATGCGGTTATTTGTTGACATGCAGAGAAATGGCTGTGATGTGGATGCCATAACCTATACAACATTGATAAGTGGGTTTTGCAAGTGGGGAAAAGTTGAAAGAGGTTATGAGCTTTTGGATCGGATGATACAACAAGGCCTTGTGCCAAATCAGCTGACTT
>JASCZI010151261.1:0-10761 GCA_036250425.1 Stylosanthes scabra
TCTCTACTTTTCTTTTCTTCTCAAAACCTAATACTTCTTCTTCTTCTATTATTATTATTATTATTATTGGTTTGGGCCCCCACTTGTTTGGGGAGCCCATCCAACACTTTTTAATTACAAAATCTCTAATATAATATCATGATATATTTTTTTAAGTTAGACTGATAATAATAAACCTGGTCATATCTCTAATTGAGATAATTTAATTAAACCACTTTGTACCTATTAGGGGTGGAGAGAGAAAATGATGAAAAGATAAAGAATTTTTGTTATGAGTTGTTAGATAATTATGATGTGAAGTATTTTATTTTATTTTTATTTAATTTTAAAATAAAATTTATGAATGCTCTTTATTTTATGCATGTAAAAACATTTTTGTTGTAGAATTCTCCAACCACTTTTTATCACTCCATTTATTATTAATTTAGTGCATTAAAATTACAATAAATTTGAGCCTTTCATATATTAAAGATAGAAATGCAGTTTCCTTACATGTGAGAATCGCTTACTTTGCCTCTTGAGAGATTAGTTATTGAATTTTTGTTCGGATAGAAGTTTTAGCGCATAAAAAAAAATATCACTATTTATGCATAGATCTACTGAATGTATGTTATTTGTTATTATTACTATTATTTTTTATTATAAAAAATCACTATATATTACTTTTCATAGAATATTAAAAAGTATAGCGGTGATAAATAAAAAAAATAAAAGAATAATAAATAGCAATAAGTAAACTATATATGATTCTTTATATAAAGTAAAATTCAATAAACGATAAAATTTTTATATATATATTTTCCTGTTATCTCTTCTTATTAATACAAAATTAACAAGTTATGATCATACGTTTGATATTAAAATTACCCATGTAAACTTAACGCATATAATAAAATTAATTTTCTTGCATAAAATATATAACGAGTGCGTCATGTGTTAGACGTCATTGTAATTGAATTTGATGGATGCCCTCCCCCAGGCCCCAGCGTCCTCAACGAAGACAGCATGCGAGCTTAGTGGCCTTTGCCCTCTGAAAACTTTGGTTGGATCGAAATCAGAGGATTTTCGAAAACTCTTCATCATCCTCGAGCGTCCTTGTCTCCTAGGCAGTGAAGCTCAATCTGGAATTTCATCGCTACCATCCTCCGTGTCCTAATCCCTCTTATTCTCTACTTCTCTCTTCAAGATAGATTTGTTTTCTTAAGTCTTATTATTTGTGGAAGTTCCATTTTCTTATTTTGTTTTGGTTGTTAAAATTTGGACCCAATATTTCATATATTCATTTTATTTCAATAATAAAATCAATACAATTATCTTTGAACAAAAAAAATTGTGTAAGGGTCCTTTTGGCATTAAACAAAGGTTTAGTTTTAACTTTGAAATCGTTACCATCCTTTTGAAATTTATTTTTCTAATAATTTTATTTGTACAGTAAAATTGATCATTAAAATTAGTCATCAATATATAATACATATTAAAGTATAAAATACATATTAAAAATAAATTAAATTATATATATTTTATATTTTAATATTAATTATACATAATGATTAATTTTAATGTATACCTAGAATATCACCATTTAAGTTAAGGTGTTCAGCAAACCAATGAGATAGCATGCAATAATATTTTCAACCAAAAGTGTCCAATATTATATGATGTTAGGAAAGTTTTGGTTTGACATTATTTAGAGATTATAGTAGCTCTGCATGAAATTTGTGTTGGGGAAGTTTTAGATAACTACACTGTCAGAAATCAGGGCATGTCCTGGGTATGGACGAACTTCAAAACTGGAAACACGGTTCTCTGTTGCATGCACCTTAATGAAGCATTGCTACAATTTTATGGAACAGCAATTATTTTCATATTCATGGGGTTCCTGCTTCTCATTTGTTATAGATACTAGTAAGGGAGAACAGCAATTATTTTCATATTCATGGGGTTCCATATTAAATCGACTTTTAACTCTTCTTTTCTTGGCCCACGTCATTGCAGTGAATTCTGGTTTTTTCATGTTAGTTTTGTAATACGTTAGGACCAAGTTTAATCAGCATAATGATGAAAAAAAATAAATATAATAATTCTAGACGTATATCTATTTTACTAATTAAATTTAATTAAATTATTTATTTTTATTACGAATAAAAATTATTTTGATGTTAAATAAAAAATTATTTATGTATTATTTTTTATATTATTTGATATTAAAATAATTTTTTATTTGATATAAAAATTAATAGATTAATTGAATTTGGTTAAGAAAATAGGTTTGCAGTTATTTTAATTATTACATAGATAGCACATGAAATTGATTCTAAACCAATAATAATTACTCGAGTTAATGAAAATACGGCTTGATTTGATAATATTGTAGCTCTAAAAAAATTAGTTAGTTCTTTGAGCTTTTAAAAAAGTGTTCTCAAAGAGTCATAGCATGATTTTTTGGTAAAACATCAATTTAAAATTATTTTTAATAAATAGGAGTCACACACATAGTACTTGATAAATATATTTGATATTTATTCTTAAAATATTAAATTACTAGAGCGACATTTTGCATGTTTTGTATTAATATAAAGCTAAATATAATTAATTGAGGATTAAATTAATTTTTTAATAAAATATAAGATTAATTAGTCATTTCGCATTTTAAAAAGTGAACCAACTCTAAAAGTTATTTTTTGTTGACTCTCAAAAGTAGCTCCGGCTCTTAAAAATCGAAAACAAAAACTCCTTAATTTTTTAAATTACCAAATACAAAAAAAATACCCTTACTTCCTAAAAACATGAGTACTTGGTCGGAAAATTTTACTGAATCCACCTGCAGCATGCATCGAGTATAACGAACATTGGTGGGTTTTTGTTTTGTTTTTTTTAATTGGTGGTTGAACAAGCAGACGAGTTCTTCTTTTTATAACAAGGTTGGAAACTCAGAATAATTCCAAAAAAAAAATTATACTATTAACAAGTTGATTATTGGTCCATTATAAATTTAATTATTCTATGAAATACTTAAGTTCTCTAATTTACTAATTAATATATGAGGAACGTTAGCTCATCATCCATGTATTTTAATTTATCTTAGATTCTTAGTTATTATTTTTAGTCATGAATTCTCTACACTTTGATTTATAATTTAATATTATATTTTAATCAACATTTATTAATATTGATGACTAAACAATTGGTTAAAATTAATTAAAAATGATAATGATAGCATTCTTTTTAGTCTAGTTGACCAAGTGGTTTTGTGTAATCAAGTGGTTAGCCAAGCAAATTACATCACGCGCTTCACTCCTCTTAATATAACGTTAATCAAGTGCTTTAACCAAGCAAATCTGTTTTTTTTTCGTTTTTTGTCTTCTTAGCTTGATTTTCATGATTCATTGTCGTTTTCGTATTCTTTTTTTGTTAGACTTCGTTCTACAACTTTCGTCATCGTTTTCTTCTTCATTTTCTGTTGTTAGGAGGAGGAGGAGGAGGAGAAAGTGATGATGATGATGATGATACAAACATGAAAGAAGAAGAAGAAGACAGAAGTGGAGGAGATGGAAGAGGAGAAAGAAGAAGAAGGAGATGTTGGGCAGAGCATGAAGATGTGACGGTGCGTAAAAACACATTTTTTAATGATAAGGGTGAAATTGATAAAATTCATTTGATTAATCACTTAATTAATAAAATCACTTGTTCAAATATGTGCTGTATTAAGGACAGCAAGTTAAAAGACAAATAACAAATGCATATTCCTCTCTATTATTATCACGGGCTAGAACACATACATGAAACTTCGGATAAATGTTGAAATAATACCTCGATTATGTTGAAGTAAATTAGAGGGTAAACTAAGATAGAAATTCAGATTCACATAAAATTGAAAGATAATTTGAAATTATTCAATAATAATTTAGTTAAATATATCAATAATTTATCATATTTTAATTAAGCTAGAAATTTTACTACATGAGACCATTATAAATAGGTTACTACTTGAGACTCTTTGCACCACAACCCACTCTCTACTCAACTCAAATATGGCTACCAAAATGAGCAGCACTCATCAATCATTAGCATTGCTCCTCTTCTTCCTCCTCACCCTCTCATCTGCCCATGCCAAAGGTGACATAGCCGTCTACTGGGGCCAGCACAGCGGCGACGGCACCTTATCCTCCACATGTGACACCGGAAACTACGGCATTGTGCTCCTTGCCTTTCTCAACACTTTCGGTTGTAGCCAAGATCCAGCTTTGAACTTGCCTGGCAACTGTGGATCAGGGCCCTCTTGTAACAAACTCCAACCAGAAATCGAACATTGCCAACAAAAGGGTGTCAAGGTTTTCCTCTCCCTTGGAGGACCCACTGGGCAGTACTTCTTATGCTCGCCGGAGGATGCCGGGACAGTCGCCGACTACCTTTACAACAATTTCCTCAGCGACAAAGGGGGCCCACTAGGGAGTGTCGCCCTGGACGGCATCGATTTCGACATTGAAATTGGTCAAGACGTTTATTGGGACAAATTAGTTAGCGAACTCGATACACGCAGAAAGACAAAGGGAAGGTGCATACTCAACAACATATTCATCTAAAATCATGTCTAATCTATATAATATATGTTGTTTAATTTTTATTATATGAGTGCATCTTTTGAAACTTTAGATTATAACTAATAACTAATTTCATTAGGAAAAAATTTGATATTTATAGTTTTTTAGCCATAACTACTTATAATTTTTTTTTTAATTTGACTTTTGTTTTTATATAGTTTTTAGCTATACATAACCTAATTTTTTATTTTAACTTTTATTTTCATTTATTAATTATTGTTAAATTAAATATATAATATTAAATGTTAAAATATATAATTATAAATACAGAAATTCTAATATAATAACATTGCTTAGGTTAATTCATAATATTAATTTATGGTTATTTATCATTATTCTTTATTATCTATTTTTTTTTTGATCATATACTTATGCGTAGGTTCTTTTACTTGTCGGCATCGCCACAATGTTTCTTCCCCGATCCCAAGCTTGATACCGCCATTAGAACCTGGCTTTTCGATTACATATTCATCAAGTTCTACAACAACCCTAAGTGCCAATATAATAGTAATACCGGCGACAATAGTCTTCTAACATCTTCATGGAATCAATGGAGTTCATATGTGAAGGAGAATAACAAGGTGTATTTGGGGCTACCGGCAAGACCTGATGCAGCTCCGATCGGTGGATATATTCCATCGCAAGAGCTGTGTTCTAGGGTTCTTCCAAAAGTCAAGCAAATTCCTAACTATGGAGGTGTCATGCTGTGGGATAGGTCCTACGATGTTACTACCACCTTCAGCGATAACATAAAGGCTTGTGTTGAAGTTGTTACGGTGTCACAGATGTGATGCCAACAAACACTATCCAACACTGTAACATCTTACAGAAACTAAGACCTCTGCTATGTAATGATAGAACAATAAGTGGTATCTAGCTTCAAGCTTTGATTTTCGTGATCAAAGTATATGTTGATGCAATGATGCTGCAGTTATGCATGTACTGCTTCTTGCTTTCAATAAAAGAGGTCTCCTGTGTAGACCTACTTCAGCAATCACTTTGTGTTAATTAATATTTATAATTTTAAAAGGCATTCGATACATATATAAATTAATTTAAATATAAAAAATTTTCTTATAATATAAATTTTACATCTTATATTCTATAAAATTAAAATAATATACAAATCTCGGTCCTTATCATATTTCTTAAATAAAATCTACATCTATATCATTTACATCTATACCATATAAACTCCTTTATAATGTTATGCAAATAATACATACATACAATAATATTAAGTAAATAATAAAAATTGAGTCAACATATTAAATTAAATTTTTTATTTCTCTAAATTTCGAATGATCTATTTATAATAAAATATAAAGTTGGCTGATTGTTAAATATTTTTTATTGATTATCAATATTTTTTCATAATACATGTAATTATATATTTATAATATTTATTATTATATATTAATTCAATAATAATAATTAATTAATAAAAATAAAATTTTAAAATAAAAATTATAATTATTTATTATTAAAAAATTATAGCTACTAAATTTTATATTTGATTACTAAATCGCCTAATTTAGAAGTGTAGATATGAACAATATAAACAATACATCTAAATATTCATAAAAAACTCTTTCTATATTTCAATTATGGGTAATGCTAAGGTGAATAGTGAAGTATTGGTGAAAAATAATATTATTTTTAATAAAAAATTCAAAAATACAACTTATCATGTGTAGTGCATATATTATTCCCAAATCTGATAAAAATCTTTACTATTCACTCATTTTTTTTTACAAAAAAATCCCCTTCAATTATATCTTACAAAATTTAAAATAATGCAAATATAAGTAAGAAACACTTTTAAATATTTGATATCATGTATCTCCTTTCTCCAACATTTAAAAGAGCTAATTAAAAAATTCTAATAATCGATTACATTTAAAAATTAAATTATAACATATTAAATTTAAAAATAAAAAAACTAAAATAAAACATCTTTTAATTTGTACTGTGTAGTTGTTGGCATGGATCGGAGTGCACTATATATGAGATATGATTTTAGACATGATTTTAGACGTGTTTATAATGTATTTTTCATTTTATTATATTATTTTAGATGAGTTTAATATAGTTTTAATTATTATATTTTAAAATTTTTACGACACATTCAAAATAATATAACTATATATACACAAAATAAATTAAAATCATATCTTAAATTTATAATTTGTTTTATAATCTAAATCATCAAAACACATCTAAAATAATATAATTACGTATAAAATAAATTATATTTTTTTTTGTGACTATAAAAGAATTATAAATATATTCTAAACTCACCCAAATTTATCTAAAAAATCTAAATAAAGATCAAGGTATAAAAACTTACATTAGTTTAGAAGAAAGAAAAAAAAACACAAGAAATAATATAATAATACGCAGTTAATTGAGAAGACATATTATTATATTTATTTAATTCAAATTAATTGTCTAAATATAATCTTATAAACAAATCTGCATATGATGAGGATCATAAATTATGATGTAATTTATTAATATTTAATAAAGTGATGGTACGGTACTGTCGGTTTGTTACAGTCGCATTGATAGAGGAAAAAATCACAATAATGCATAAGAAGTAAGAACTTGACTTCTCATTCACCTAATCTTCGAATTAAGGTTTCCACATAGTAAATGAAGTATTATTTATTCAATAATTCTAAGATTTTTTAGATTGCTTCCATCGTTTAGCTATCTTGAAGTATTATTATAATATAATAATGATATTCATCCTTTAAAATTAATCTATTACTTAACTTTTAAATTTAATTTATTATTATTATAATAAATAATATTAAGTCATACATTAAAAGTTATAAGAGAACTTTGATTATATTTTCAGATAATTGTTATTTTTTCCGTTTAAAAATTGAATTTTATCTACTTTTATGATACACATTCTTCTCCTTTTTAGGATTTAGAATATATAATGGTTAAATTAGCATTTTTCAACAAATTAGGGAGGGATAGCCATATTCCCTGTCATGTTATAGTAAAAAATTAATTTTTTAATGAAAAATAAAAGATTAATTATAAAAATTATCCTAATCAGGGTTTTGGACTTTCGGTGATTTTGGTCCGGGGACTTTTGTTTTTTTATATTTTTGGTCGTTGGGGCTTTTGGTTTGATAAGAAATTTTTTTCATTGGAAGATAAGAAGTTTTTTGTCAAGCTTGTTTAAACTTTTAAAGAAAGTCCAAATAAAAAGTTTCAAAAAAGTTGTGGTAACCTAGGAGTCTTGCCCAAACACATAGGAACATGTTGCCCAAACTACAAACAAAACTCACAAGTCCAAACTATTACCAGCTCCCACTGAAGTTTTGCTTCAGTGTCCTCTATCAGTTATTCTTGTTTTTGGTCAAAGTCCTCTATCATTCTTAAATACCACTAATACAAAAAAAGAAAAAAATAATACCACTACCACTTGATTCCAGTCTCCAGACCAAAAAAAAAAAAAAAAAAGGAAAAGGAAGCCGAAAAACGCTTTCTTACAATGAGTGACACAAATTGCTTGATTTTGGTAGGAGGGGTGATAGGCCCTCTCTCTAACTAATCACTTATGTTTTATGGAGTGTTTTTTTTTTTTTTTTTTGAGTTTTTCACATTCTTTTCGCATATATATTGTCATTTGAAATTAGATATTTAAATAAGCCAAGTCAATGTTAGGAAAAAAAATTGCTTCATTTTCTTGTAAAAAATTTTGCTTCATTTTAATTGATAAATATCCAAGTCCAAATTTTTTTAAAATAAATATTAAATTAAATATGCACTATGTGTAATGTTGATTATGGATTTATGGTTAGTTAGTATAAGTATAACGTGTCCCTTAAACGGGCAGAATTATCATTATATACTAATTTCCCAAAAAAAAAAAAAGGTGGTGAGAGAGTGGCTCCCAAAAACATTGAAGGCTGAAGAGAGTGTGTGGGACCGTTGTTTATAATGGGTTCCCCTTTCTCGTTGCAGTGTCCCGGTCGTGGTAGAGTCATGAGCTACGACCTCTGACATTCAGCTGCACCATTAAAATTTAAAAATTAAAAAAAGAAGGCCACCGTGATGCATCTGCACTTCTTGATGAGGTTAGTTGCTTCTTGTGCCACACATTTGTTATTCATTTCCCATAAAAGTTGATTTGTATGTTAATAATTGAGGTATCTTCTCTGTATGCAGGTTGAAATGCTCCAGGAAGAGAATGAAAGCATTCTTGACAAGGTATTTTGATATTATCTCTTTCTCCCTCTTAATGCGGAAGGTACTAACCTTGGTTAAAACTGATACACAGCTCAGGGTTGAGGAAGAGAGATGCAAAGAAGCAGATGCCAGAGTTAGGGAGCTTGAGAAGCAGGTACTTGCTTTATTTCTTTCTTGGTATATGATTGAGGTTTTCTAAATGATTGTTTGCTTATTCTCTGTTGGCAAGCTTTAATAGTTTCTCCTACATGTCTAAATAATAAAACTTTTGCTTCTGTTGTTTTACTTCTGAAATTTTATTATATTTATGTTTACAGTCCTATTGTGGAAAAGATGGTAGAACTCACTCTAGATAGGTTGGTCTCGTCTGAAGTGACTTGTAGAAGAGTAGTTTGGTTGGAGGGTAACCTCATAGTTTGAGGTAGAGGGCACCATAGCATTGTCTGATCTTCATGTATCCAACTCCACTTAGTTGCAAAAGACTTGATTGTTGTTGTATATGCGTGTTATGAGGCACTTCTGATTTCTGCATTTGCAGTGTTTAATTAATTAATATTTCTTTATGTTGGAGTCAACAGGTAGCTTCGCTTGGAGAAGGTGTATCTTTGGAAGCTAAACTCTTGAGCAGGTTAGTGAATTATAGCTTAACTCATGTGTGTGGGTTTTCCTTCACTTAATATGACACACCTGTATTATGGTATTGTAGAAAAGAAGCAGCATTGCGCCAAAGAGAGGTAATGTGGGAATAACTCTGTAGAGTAGATATGTGTGTCATGAAAAAAGAATGTATACTTAACAGAGAATGGAGCTATTGATTACCAAATAGTAGCATGTACCATCTCTTGTTTGATACAGGCTGCACTTAAAAATGCCAAAGACTCTAAGGATGGAATTGATAAGGAAATCACATCTCTGCAGGCTGCAGTTGAGGTGCATTGTGCATATGCTTTTCCCCCTCCTTATTACCAGCATAAATTGCTTTCTAAGAACTATTCATCTCTTGTTATATGTTGAAATCATTTCTTCTCCAACAGAATGCAAAAGCTGAAGTGGCAGCTGCTGTGAGCCAGCTAAATGGAGCTGAATCTGAAGTGAAATCTCTTCGGTCAATGACACACAGAATGATATTAACTCAGAAGGAAATGGTATGTAATTCCCCAGTTGCTGGAGTCTGTTTGCTAGTTATTTGGGAAACTTACTTGTCCTCTTTTCAGGAGGAAGTTGTTCTTAAGAGGTGTTGGCTTGCTCGGTATTGGGGTTTAGCTGCAAAATATGGTAAGCTATTGTTTGGTTTAGCTTTATTTTTATTTTCCTTTCTTCCGGGGATGTTGGGTTATGGCATTCATTCCTGACCTGGTTTCCAAGCCATTTCAATATCAATTGTTTGATATGTTAATCAATTTGTACACAAATTGAATGAACTATTGGAGATTTTTATCACCATTTTCAATGGTATTAACTGTTTTAGATCTTAATGTTGTGACTGTTAAGAAGTTTCAAGCTATGATAATGTTCATATAATTAGCTGGTTTTAACAATTCATTACTGCTAAATTTTATCTTGTGTAACATTTGCTATGGATTATAGGCATCTGTGCAGATGTTGCAGTTTCAAAGTATGAACTTTGGTCATCATTAGCCCCTCTTCCTTTTGAGGTTGTCGTTTCTGCCGGACAAAAAGCTAAGGAGGAATGCTGGGAAAAAGGCATGAAATAAAGTTTTGGCAGCATTTTAGGACAAACCTGTGCTTTATTTTATTACTTCTTTAGTTATGATTTTTACTGTTCTGTTTCATGAACCCTTGTTTTTTCCAAATATTATAATCTTTTTTATGCAGGTGATAATGCCCAAGATAAGAGGAGCAAAATTGTTCCAGACTTGAATGATCTTACTGGGGAAGGAAATATTGAGAGTATGCTTTCAGTTGAAATGGGGCTGAAGGAACTTGC
>JASCZI010151261.1:10771-21328 GCA_036250425.1 Stylosanthes scabra
TTTTAAAGGTTTCTTTAAATGCATTGGTTTTCTTGTTTTCTTAACATTCCTCTGCCACATGTTTTCATAATTAAATCACTTAAATTTTTTTGTAGAGAAGGCGTTTTATTTGATGTGTCAAATTCCCATTCAATAATTGTCATACATGACCAGTTAAATCATTTTTCCTTTTCGCATTTTGGTTGCTTACTTTAGGTTGAGGATGCTATTGTACAAGCATTAACCCAACAACGCCGTCCAAGTTCTGCTCGACAATCTATCTCGGGTATACATTCCTTCATTCATCACTATTCTAGTTAGTTTCTATCCTTAGTTTGAGTGGCTGTCTATGGTCTACCCATAGACAAGGGTGAGTACCCCATTCCATGGCAAGGGAATGGCAAAAGGCTTAGTGAGGAATTATGTTGGTACTTATAGATCACCAGCCAAGGAGGAGTGGGAATTGCTTTTCAGCAAGATTTGAGCAACCTTAGATGCGAAGTGCTTCTGTTCTTATCTGTTAAACCAATACACACGTATTTAGACTTTAGAGGACAACGGTGGAAGTATATGACCTTGAAAGCACATCTGACTTCTATCTGTTGGCATTTTTTCTATATAGATTAAAATCTGCTTTCCCTTTGTACTAACAAATAAGTAATAACATTAACACCCTTTTGACATCATAGATATTAAATCACCGCGGGACCCAAAATTCATGGAAGCCTTTGGTAAGTTTTCTCCCACCTACTATTTGCTGAATAAACTTATTTCGCTTTCTTGCAAATCATAAGTTAAGGTTATTCTAAATATGATTTGTCTTTATGTAGAATTGAGTCCAGAGGAGTCTGAGGACGTTCTTTTCAAGGAGGTACAGCTCTTCCCTTTTTGGGGTTAACAAATGGGGTTTAGCTCTCCCTTAATTCGTGGTTTTTATCCTTGATAATTTGTGTATACTTTAAGTTATTCTTTTCTGCATTATAGATCGTTTGGTTCTTTTAGTTTGATTTTCATGTACTTTTTTCTAATAATTAATACCACCTATTAAGCTCTCAACCTTTTCATTTTATCGATTGGTGGATTGTAACCAATAGGGATTGGTGAACAATATTTTATGATTAATCTTACTATTCTCTACACGGAACAAGAAATATAATTTGCAGTGCTGAAACAGGCCGTCTAAATTTAATCTGTTATATATGGACAGGCTTGGCTTGCATATTTTTGGAGAAGAGCAAAGGCTCATGGTATAGAGGAAGACATTGCCAAAGAACGTCTTCAGTTTTGGATTAGTCGAACTGTGCATTCTCCTACCTCCCATGATGCTGTTGACGGTAGTGTTGACTTATTTAAATTAGTTACTATGTACAGATAGTGACAGAGTCATAGACGTATCAATTCTGTGCTATCTTAGTTGGCTTGTGAGTAGAATGTTCAGTTATTGTTTCACCATTAATCTTCCCCGCTTTAATGTTTTACTTTTTCTTTTTGGTTATAAAAGAAAAATAGGAAGGAAAAAAATTCACTATCAATTGCACGAGTGAACTTTTGGCCAGTGTTCCGCTTTAGGCATGCTAGACTAAGCTGCATAAGTCCTTATTATGTGCATGGAGTCTCAATTGATAGCCTGAGTGGGAGGGACAATGAAGGGGAGGGTCGTAGTGAATGATGGACACTTGTCTTGACTTGCATTTGCCACTTCTTTTTTCCCGGGTCAAGTGTAGTAGCCACTTGTTTAAGACAAAGCATTGCACTTGTTTTTATCTACCATCTAAATAGTTGGTACTTCTCCCTGATTTCTGTTTCTTGTACCCATTCACCCCAGTGGTGCTGCCATATGCATTTAATAGGTTATACTTTATTTTTGTGTCCATTTCGCACTTCATAGGAATGAATTCTTGTTATTATACTTGAGAGTATTTCCAATTTGTCACTCGTGTATTCTCAAATTTCAGTTGAGCAAGGCCTTATGGAGCTGAGGAAACTGGGGATTGAACATCGACTCTGGGAAGCATCCAGGAAAGAAGCTGATCAGGAATTAACTACTTGACCTGGGAATCAATGTTTAGTTAATTTTTTTTATAGGGTTGCTGACTTATTATATATACGAATGCTGGATTTCATCTTCCACTTACAAATTCGCCTCACACAGTAGTGTTCAAGTGAGGTTAAGACTACTTCTAGCTCTAAGCACACTAACTAATATTTTAACACAAAACAAAATATAGGATCTTATGATGCTCTAGCTTGCGTCGTTTACTCCTGTGTGGATGAGCCGATGAGGCAAATAACATTGTTAACAACAATCATAGAGGATCGCACCATTTAAGTTGAGGTGTTCAGTAAACCAATGAGATAGCATGCAATAATATTTTCAACCAAAACTCCAAAAGTGTTATTATAGGAGCTCAGCATGAAATTTGTGTTGGGGAAGTTTTAGATAACTACACTGTCAGAAATCAGGGCATGTCCTGGGTATGGATGAACTTCAATGATGGAAACATGGTCCTCTCTTGCATGCACCTTAATGGAGCATTGCTACAATTTCATGTAACAGCAATCATTTCTCATATTCAAGGGGTTCCTGCTTCTCATTCGTTATTGATACTAGTGCGGGAAAGACCAAGAGGATATCTCTAATGAAGAATGTTTACAAATACTTAACTAAGAGAATGTATGTGATTTATTTATTTTTTGAACTGTATGTTCGTGATTTGAAGGATATTCATCACAAGGGGTAATTTTGCTTCTACTTTATCTTAAACGTACAACAAAAATTTGCAGGTCTAAAAATATATTTCTTTTACACTTCCACATACGAATCAATATTATAGAGCTTTTATAATAATGATCCTGAATATCTTGTAACAAACCAAATGCATCTCACTCCCTCCAACAATCTTCAGAGTCACAGCTTCGAGAAAACTGGCTTTCGTTTCTGCATTTGTGCCGTCACTGCTTCAGTTAAATCACTGGACAACAATCTGGCAGAATTCATGGTTGCAACAAAGTCCAATCCCTGATCCACAGTTAAGTCCCTACTTTTAAGCAACACTGTTTTTGTTCCCATGACTGCAATGGGAGACTTAGCAGCAATCTCTGTCAAGTATCAAAATCACTAACTATATCAGAAAATTTACTATGTCATGAATGAAATATGAAGTGATGCAAATAAATCAACTTTACAAGATCATCCAATTAGACTAAAATCTTTAAAATGAAGACTGACCCTGAGCAATAACCGAGACAGCGTGATCGAGATCATGTTTGGAAGGGAAAGCGCGAGAAACGAGGCCTAACTGCTTAGCCTCGGAACCGGAAAACCGGCGAGCTGTCAAGGCCAACTCCACGGCGTTGCCGTAGCCGACAATTAATGGCAGTCTCTGAAGAGTGCCGAGATCAGCAGCCAGGGCCAAATCAACCTCCTTCACAGAAAAGAACGCGTCCTCCGTACAAAACCGTAAGTCACAGGCTGTCACGATATCAATTGCACCTCCGATGCAAGCGCCGTGGATACTAGCAATCACTGGCTTCCGGCACCGCTCCAACGCCGTGAGGGAATCTTGCATCGCGAGGATCTGCCGCCGGAGACTCTCGCCGCCATCGTGAGAGGACTGCGTGATAGATTTCAATTGGGAGAGGTCGATGCCGGAGCAGAAGTGATCGCCGGCGCCGGATAGCACGATGACGTTGACGTTACGGTTGTGGTCGAGGGCATAGAGCGCTTTGGGTAACTCGGTGAAGAAATCAAGAGTGAGAGCGTTGCGTTGTCTCGGACGATTCAGGTAAAGGTGGAACACTCCCGATTTGGGATTCTTCTCCACTATCTCAAGGGTTTTGTACTTCTCCACCATTTTCCTAATTTTCCTCTCCCAGTTCCTGATAAGTGATAAGGCTTAGTCACATTTCTTAGTTTATTATCGCCATGTTGATGCATTCATCTGACTTATGGAAATTAAATTAAAAAATAAATCAGTTTTTTCATAGTTATTTATATTTAATATAATGTAAGATTTTAAAAGCACTAGGTCCTACCGGGAGTCGAACCCAGGTCGCTGGATTCAAAGTCCAGAGTGCTAACCACTACACCATAGAACCAGTTGTGTTAATGTGTTCCAGAAATATCTTTATCTTAAATTTTCTGCGTATGAACAACCATTCAAAAAATGAATGGATGTACTCACTACTCACCAGCCACCATTGTCTCAATAACATAGTAAAATATTAGATATTAGATATCCAACTTTTTTTTGAAAAAAAAATTCTTTTATTTTATTTGGATTAATACTAGCCAACTTTTTTTTATTATTTTTACTTGTCCTTTACACTATATGGACATATTTCGTCGACTATATTCGACGGTAAATATTTTGTTTATTTTTTATTTTTTAAAAATGTTATTACAATAGTAAAAATATGGCTGAGTGTCATTACGTTGTATAATCCTTTTATTGTGTTTATAAATCATAACACATTCTTTTTTGGCAATACTCTAAAGCTAGCGATTTTTATTTATATTATTAGTAATTTTAGCCGGCACATATACTTAATATTTTTGGATATCTTCTACATTAATCAATAAAAATTAGGCTATCATTATTATAAATTAAACTTATTTGTCTGAAATGGAACATCTGAAATTTAAGTTAGTTAAGTATCAACAGGGAGCAACCCGTAAGAGGCGCAAAAGATCCAAATTTTGCGCAATCAAAGCCAACAAGGAAGAGCTTGAGATAGAAATGGATGGATAAATTTCTTGCAAATATTGGAACAGGTTCTACTTTTCTATCTAGGCCAATGCTAAAAAAAACACCATGTCATGTCATCACCTAAATAGCTGAAAAGAAAAACAAAACAAAAAAGGAGAGAGAAGAAATTTTTTGAAAAATAATGAAAGATAGTCACACAAATAACAACCAAAATTAAAGACTATAATTTTCTTTTTCAAAAAAAGAAAAGAAAAGAAAGAAAAAAACTAGGAGTGGAATAGGGAGCCCCATGCATGTCATGATCAAGGACACATTAGAGCTTGGAATTTGATTGATGAATCTGAAGAACACATAAAAAACAAGAGAAAATTTGTAGCTAATGGCATGTAACAATATGCAATAACGTTAGCATGAGTATGGAGAAATCCTTCAGCTTTTCAGCATATCATTTTAGCGCTCCTCCGAGACACAGCAGAGACAAGGATTCTGAAGCTTCATCATCTAATCGCGGCCACCACCAATGGAAATCATCAGGAGGAGAGGAGGATCATCAACCCGAAGACCACGACTCCATCCTCCGAGTCTCGGAGGATGTGGATCGTTTCCTTGAAACCAGTGCCACCACTCCTCCTCTTCTCCAAGTCCCTGATTGCATCCCTCAACTAGCAAAGATCTTGGATTCCATGGTGTACAGATACAACACCGGTAAAAGAAAGTTCGGCAAAGACGAAGAAAATGATGAATTGTTTCTGGCCGCGGTGGATCGCATCTCTAAGACCTCTGTCATTCTCGCTACCTTTCCCTGCGATCCCTCTGCCTTCGACAAAACTACCTTCTCCCTCGAGAAAGCTATGTCTTTCTTGGAGAAACATCTCTGCACTATTTTGCAGGATCCTAAATCCTCCACCGCCTCCGCCACCCCCACCACCCACTACCACGGCAACTTTCAATCTGATTTCAAACCCAAACCCCCTAAGAAATCATCCTCTTTCGATTCCCTTACTCAAATTCAGGATGAAATCTGTTCTACCTGTGTCCTTGAAAATCTCAATGATCCCCTTGTAACCCTAGCGTCTCATCAAGATCAAGATTCATCAAATAGTAACCAGTACTTCCCGGCATTCTCCCCGGAGAAAGTCTCCCTCATGAACAAGATCGCCACCGCCATGATCGCCGCGGGATATCAAACCGAGTGTTGCGTGGCCTTTGCCAGCTTCAGGCGGATCGCATTCAAGACCGCGCTGCAAGAATTCGGTTACGCGAGCGTCGGCATGGAAGAGATCCATAAGATGCAGTGGGAAGCCTTGGAAGGAGTGATCGCCACGTGGAACAACGCGGTTCGACATTGCGTAACCGTCTTGTTCAACGGAGAACGAAGGCTCTACAACTCAGTCTTCCCCAATCAACAATCCATATCTCAAAACCTCTTGAGCGATCTCGCACGCGCCGTGATCATTCATTTCATGAACTTCGCACAAGGCGTGGTGCTATCATTGCTAACCGTGGAGAAGCTTTTCAAGTTCCTTGACATGTATGAAACACTAAGGGATGTGGTGGAGCCCGCCATCGCCGGCGGCTCTTACCTCGAGAGGTGCAAGAAGGAGCTAGCTCAAGAGATAGCCACCACCAAGATTCGAATAGTGGAATCTACCTTGGCCATGTTTCGTGACCTAGAAAGTTCCGTTAAGGGCGACAGCGAGAGGGTTCCGGTTCCCAACGGTGCAGTCCATCCGTTAACGCGCTACGTCGTGAATTATCTTGAATATGCTTGCGAGTACAAGGAAACATTGGAACAGGTGCTACGGCAATGCCTTCACGATGATCGTAAGGTTGAGCTAGAGCAAGACGAAGAGACCCCCAAGAAATCTTACTTGGGGGTTCAGTTAATGACAATCATGGACTTACTCAACTTGAATCTTGAAAATAAGTCCATGCTGTATAAGGACTCTGCTTTGAGATGGGTTTTCTTGATGAACAATGGGAGGTACATAGTTCAGAAGGTGAAGGGGTGCCAAGAGCTTCACCAATGCATGGGTGATGATTGGTGTAGAAAGAGGCAATCATGGTTAAAACTGTACCATAAAAATTACCGGAAAGACACATGGTCTAAGGTGTTGCAGTGCCTTAACCCAGATGGATTGCAAGGGAACATAAGTGTGGTGAGTCCCAAAGACAACAACAAAGATAAAGTGTCAAAACAAATGCTAAAAGATAAGTTTAAGAGTTTCAATAGCACGTTTGAAGACATATACAAAACGCAGAGCTCTTGGGTGGTTAGTGATGAACAGCTTAAGTCTGAGCTCAGGGCTTCAATTGCTGCTTTGGTGATCCCAGCTTACAGATCATTTTTTGGAAGATTCAAGCACCATTTACAGTCTAGTAGACATGTTGACAAGTATATTAAGTATCATCCTGAAGATATTGAGGCTTTAATTGAAGAACTTTTTGACGGGAGTGCTAAAACCTTGCCTAAAAGGAGATCGTGATCACACTACTGTGTCTATGCAAGATTCATCTTCATTCCACACATGGTGTTGTTTATAGTTTGTACTCACATTTCTTACCCATCTTCTTTTGACATTACTTTTAATATTTATCATATTTTCTAATGTAAATAGCGTTAACTAATTAATTAAAGTCATGGAAATGAACTTGTCGATCTTATTAGCAATTTAGTTAGGTGATTTGTTCTGCTGTCTCCTTCAACCAAGGGGGGAATTTTCTTTTTTTCATTTTTCTTTAAAAAAAAATGGCATCACTATGCTGCTGCATCCTGGAAAAATTGTAATTTAGTCTAAATTAGTGCAATTTGTCTTTATGAATGCTTAGATTTACCGTGGTACCACATTTTGTTCCTGGGTGCATTCGTTAGAATAATTTCAACGGTTTTTTACTTGAATAAAATTTAAAAATTGCAATATTACACCAAAACTATTTTGATTACATCTGTGTCTTATTTTAATAATATATAAATTGTGGTTTAAAACCACAAATTATAAAAAATACATATAACTCATAGTCTTAAACTATAAATTATGATCAAATGAAAAAAGAAGTTTAAGTAACAAATAAAAAAATAATCAACAGGGAATAAAACACACACTTTAACATTTTCTTCTCACCCGCCTCACTTTCTCTTTTTTGATCCAGCACTGTCGGACCTAACTCCATTCCCGTCACCACCACTACTCACCGGCAATACACCGGCACCCATTGAAAAATAGGCTCCACCGCCTTCAGAATCTTCTACTCCTCCGGCCAGTACTCACCACAACTACTTTCGCAATCTCTACTTACCGCAATCTCATCTAGTCGTCGCCGCTTCTTCAGCCTCAACATCCGCCTCTTCTTCTTCTTCGTCGCGTAGTCGGCGTCGCTTCTTCGTCCTCTCTGTACGGTTTCTTCTTCTTCGTCGTCTTCCTCCTTTTTCTTCCTCTTCTTTATGTTGTTGATGTTGTTGTGGACTTGTGGTGATGGTGTTGCAGTTGCAATAATAGTGATGATGATCGAGGTGGTGGTTGTTGTTGTGGTGGTGTTGTTGGTGGTGGTTGTGGCACAATGATAAATTTTATTAGTTTTGAATGATAATTTTGTTCAATTTTAGATGATAAGAACTTATTGACTCCCTAAATATTGTTCAACGAAAAAATGGCATAAATCCTAGTTTTAAATCACGTTCTACATATTGAAAAAAAATCTTGGATTTCATCCAATTTTAGTAATAACTACCTAAATTTATAGTATATAAGGTGTGTTGAGAAAAGAAACAAAAATCGAAAGGTGGAGAATGAACTAAGTTTATTGTTGTATTAAAATTTATTAATAGATAAAGATTGAAATGTATAAATTAAATTAAATTGACGAGCTCAAACAAAAATTAATATGAGAAACTTTAATATATGTTAAGTGAATATATTTAAATAATTAGTTATTAAAATTTTTACAATTTTCATAAATTTTAGTCCTCTCAATTTCAACCAATCAAATACAATAATGTATCAGTCATCCAATCTTAGATACCAAACGCATAATTAATAATAAAACTTTTTAGAGTATATAGAATACAATTGATTTAATTTTTTTAAGAAAGTTTGAGGTTATTTTGTTTGATTTTCAAGTTTCCAAAACATTAGTCTTTTATTTTTCTTTTACAATATAATTTTAATTAGATAAAGCTAAATAATACTTATGATAAGAAATTTTAAGATTATATCAAAAATAAAAAAATACATATTTAATATATTTAATTATAATTTAGTAGGAGGTGTAACTTTCGATTATTGAAATTTTAATAGATAAAAATAAAAATATATATAATCTCTTTTATTTTTTTTACGAATATGAGCCTACTACAACACATATGGATTTTTTTTTTTCACTTTGTAAAGCAAAATATTTCTCAAAAATGAAGTTTTAACTAAAATTATGTTCTTACCATTATCTTGCTAAGTTTTTATACTAATTTTATCTATAAAAAGAAATAAAGAAGCAGCAAAGAAATCAACGACACATAAAATGTTATTCTTATTGTAAATCTAAATCTGGATTTCTGTTCTGATTTACCTTAGATCTGATTTACCATAAAAAGGAAACAAACAGGGGAAAAAAAAAAAGCAAAAGAAAAGGAGAAACATTAGTCTACCTTTATCAAAAGGTGATAACAAATAAATAACTTAGAATTGATAAAACTGTGGGGGATAATATAGTAATTTCATTGCGTATACGTGGTAATGCCGGCACGGGAATATCCTAATTCTTATATCCGTCAAATGTGGATGTGATAATAACAAAAAATCCAACACTAGATATTGCTTTCGCAGTCTGCTGAATACTCACACACTGGAAATCAATGGCAGCTACATTCACCATCACAACAACACCGCCAGCTACTCTCGTAAGTAAACATTATTACTTTCCATTTCTCCCTTTCTACAATTTTTTTTTTCGTTGAGAATATAAGCGTTTTGGTTGCCCAGTCAAATGTTTCAGGAAACAGGATCGGAATCAGAGCTTTGAACCCTAACCCTAACCCTAACGCTATCAGTTGCAGTTCCAGTTGCAGTGCGGTTGCTACTTCATCGAAGCACAGGCTCCTCGGGGGGATTCTTCATCCGCGACTGAATGCGATTCCGCTCGTAAGAACCCCGAGGCAAAGGGGTTTTGTGCGGGCGAGTTCGGAGGATGCTGCACCACTACAGTCCAAAGTAACTCACAAAGTGTTCTTCGATATCAGTATTGGAAACCCTGTTGGGAAGCTTGCTGGGAGGGTTGTGATTGGTCTGTACGGTGACGATGTTCCCCAAACTGCAGAGAATTTCCGTGCCCTCTGCACCGGAGAGAAGGGATTTGGCTATAAGGGCTCCACCTTCCACCGTGTAATCAAGGATTTCATGATTCAAGGAGGAGACTTTGACAAAGGAAATGTATGTCTCTGTAGTTTGTATTAGCTAGTAGCAATAACAATGTTCCTTCATTTCATTTGATACAGTATTTAAATAAATATCTCGTCTCTTCTTGCAGGGGACTGGAGGAAAAAGTATATACGGGCGTACTTTCAAAGATGAGAATTTTAAACGTGAGTTTACCCACTCTTGTGTGTTCACTTCCATTATCCAAATATCATACTTATCATACCAACTAGTTACCTATTATTATGCCTACTTAGCTGCTTATACTCGCTGGCTGCGCCAGCTGCATAGTACAAATCGCTTGGTCAAACTATAGGGATGTTGTTCACTAGTTAATGACTAAGTAATTTGGATGGTCAAGCAACTTGAAACTTGAAAGTGTATTTGAGGGTAATATTCAACTTCAGTAGTGTTTTGAGCACCCTAGAGATTGTCGATTCGGCTCTGTTTGGGATGGTGGG
>JASCZI010151261.1:21838-44964 GCA_036250425.1 Stylosanthes scabra
CTGGAGAAACTTTTCCAATAATGTGCTTTATTCTATTCTCATCTTTGATATTGAATATTTACGTTAAGTATTATTCAAATACAATTTTGATATGTGCAACATCTGTAGTCTCTCATACTGGACCTGGAGTTGTGAGCATGGCAAATGCAGGCCCCAACACAAATGGGAGCCAGTTTTTCATATGCACCGTGAAGGTACCATTCTGTGCTAACTCTTCATTGTCTACCCTTCTTCTAGGCAAAATGCACTAATGATGGACTGGCATGTTCTCAAATGGCCGACGCATGTCAGTGACCAAATTGATCCATGTCAATATTATAATGGAATACATATGCTAAACTTAATCTTTTTATGTTTATTTTATTTATTTTCCAATCTTTATTTTTGCCCAATTGCCAACGCTATTTTCCCTTGCTCTTGCAATCACCTTGAAAGTTGCCCCTTGCAATCTCAACCTGTGGGCTATGGACATCAATTGAAAATACTGAATAAATTAGAAATAGTAAAACAAATATGGGCACCATCATTAGCCTTGACCTTAGTTTGAGTTCACTGCATATTGTGACCATTTCTTGGGACTCGACGCTGTTGTTACCATCGACCTAACACTTAGCTTATATATATATTTTCTCCCCACATAGGAACTAGGAAGAATTGACTTGTTTCACCAAGAGGCATATTGACTATGATTTATTTATATATTGAAAATGGGTATTGCAAGCCTATATTTGGAGGAGGGGGCTTCTACTGTGTTGGGTAAGTGGTTAGTGACTTAGTCGGGGGTATGTGGGAGCATTGATGGAGGTATGCTGTGACCATGAGTCCATGACTATGCAGCTGGTATTAACCGATGACTTTTATGCCAAAATTTTCTGTATCCATGTCACAGTTTATTCTAATCTTTAGTATCACCAACATTTTTCAACCTTTGCAATTATGATAAGACCATTGATTTCCTATTTTCATACTTAGCAAAATTCAATCTAAGACAGCAATAGTATATCAGATTATCATTAACTTGCTACATTTGTGTGCTACTGACATTGATTACTCATTACTGTTTATGATGAAAAGTAAAAAAAAAAAAGAAACTAAAAAATATGTATTAAACAAAGTGGATAATGTTTATGATCCTTGGTTTGACCTAATCAACTTGTGTGATGAATTGGCAGACACCATGGCTGGATCAGAGGCATGTTGTATTTGGCCAAGTTTTGGAAGGCATGGACATTGTTAAGCTGGTTGAGTCACAGGAGACAGATCGGGGAGACCGTCCAACAAAGAAGGTTACCATCAGTGACTCTGGTGAGCTTCCAATTGCTTGATGTGATGGTTTGTTTGTTTGTTGATCATCGCATTTGATTGGCGTTTTGTGGGATGAGGAGAGAATGAAAAAAAGAGAGAGGAGGGACTTTCTTGCTTCATGTAGAGTTTCATTTCAGTGCTGAGTTGAGTTCTGTACCTTTTTGTTTCCTTTCTGATCCCAGAAACTGCTAGCACCTGTATTACAGTTGATTTGAGGTTTGAGTTGGTGTCAAATTAGACAAATTTATTTCCAATCTGAACACATCAAGCCAAACTGGATTTTTGCATTTGGAATTGGACTCTGATAAAATTCTCGAAATCTTGTATGAGATACATGGTCAAATTTTAACATTACTAGTATAGAAAATTAAACAATATAAATGCCAAATATAATGATATTAAAAAACATTTTAAATGATCAAATAAATAATTGTGATGGCCATTTTTTAGTTGTCCAATCGATGTATTTGAGATATCAAATAACGAAGAAAAATAATTTAGGAAATAATGTGGCATCTATAGTGTAAATGTTGCTTTCCTTGGTAATAATTGCATGGCATCTCTGGAAATTGATTTTTGATTTTCCCAAGTGTCATCGATATTTGAATTTTGAGTAATGTTAAAGAATGAACATTAGGGAGTTAATAGGGAGTCAATGAGTGTAATTAGAAAAATAATGGATGGTAAAAAAAGAAAAAAAAATATATTAATTTTTTATTGTCTTCTTAATATTGGCTATTAAGAGTTCCTCTCTAGAATTATATCAAAACAAAGTATTTCTACATTTACATGACTATCAACTCGATATCATGTAAAGTTTTGGTATTTTAAAACGTTAGATAATGATTTAGTGAAATATATCATAACAAGTTTGCACAAATTATATCTGAATATTCAATTTTTTAAAAAGTTATTCTTTTATTTTCATTGACACCACAATTTTACTTATCACACAAGCCACCCATATTTAGCGGTTGCAGTACTAATTCTATTCGTGGGTATTTAACCCTTTTCAACATGTTCGGATTAGGTTGTCAATTCTACTCGCAATAGAGCGGGTTGAGGGTGGAGTGAATTTGCTTGCGGGTAGGATAAGGTTAGAGTTTAGGCTCAATCTTATCTGTTTAACTTGTACTCCATATATAATACATAATTTTTTTAAAATTGTTAGTCTTAGGTATAAAACACATAACCTCTTAGTTATACAAAAGAGTCTTAATCACTCAGTTATGTCTTCAATTTGTAATTTTTATATATTAAATATATAAAAACATTTTCCATTTACTTACATTATTAAATTTTGCAAATCCTAATTTTTAAATTAAACCTCTCATTCCACACTCTGCTACGACAACCTTAATCTCTCAAACACTCATAGACATCATGCTCTCTCGTTATCTTCCAATTCCCAAGCATTGAAGCACCCATCGAAACCTCACTGTTTTGGCTCTCCCGTCACCGTCCCGGCCTCACCAGTCGCAACCCAAGGTATGGTTGGATACTCGCAGATTGAGTGCCGGTAGGGTTAAGGTTTGGAGGTTCTCAACCAGCGAATAAGATAGAATTGAATTATAAATAAAATATCAACCCACAGATAATGTTAGGATTGGGACTAAACCCTATCATATCCTACCCATTGCCAGGCCTATCTCCATCCACTACTTATCACTACCGACCATTACTGTCTACTTCACTATTGATATGTTTGTCCATATTTTGAATGAACTGTTCAAGTAGATTTTGAAATCAAATAATATATTTCAACAGGTTTTAAATGATCTACTCCGAAGAAAAAAATAATTATTAATTAATTTTTATTGATTACAAATACTTTTTCTTTTGAGAAAATTTTTCAGTAAAACTCTTCATGATATGTCATACGTTGATGAGCAGTTTCGTACTGTCGATATGAATAAGAATGACAATATGACCTGTCCCGCCTCATCCCAATCTGCCTTGCCCAGAATGGGGCGAATTTTTTAGGCGGTTGTGCGGGTATGGGACGGATATGGGTATTGATAGCCCGCCCCATTATCCACCCCGCTCCGCCCCATATACATAAATACATAATTCAATTTGATTTTTTAGATATTTAATAATATTTAAATGGTTAATTTGATAGTTTTAATTTAGAAAAATCCTAAATCTAATTTTCTTTTGGTTTATAACTGTTGTATTGTTGTCATGTTGCGAATAATTATATATTATTTGTATTTAATTGTAATTCTGAAATATTTTATAATGAATAATTTTATTGTGTAATTTAATTTAATTTACTTATATTATAAATACTCGTAGATTTAAATATTAGGCAATATATATCCATGAATTTGAGACTAAAAAATAGATACTTTATAAATTTGAATTTGGATATGGGTAATATTTGTACCGACCTACCCCATTATATGACCAAGCATGTATAACCCTTGTTTATATAGCATTGTTAAAAGGAAAAGTATAGGTCACCAATAATTTTCTAACCAACAAATCAACCAACAAGAAATAGAACATCCGAATTACTGTTTATAGAACATCCACGATTGAAGCTATAGAACATCCGAAACCTTAAGCAACCTCAGCCAACTTTATATTTTTTTTAGAAACAGAACATCCAAAACTTATGAACATCCGAAACATAAAGAAATAGAACATCCAATTTAAGTAGTTGGCTGATGTTGGTTGAATTTTTATTGGTTACCTAGCATGTTGTTTAAAACAAATTTTATATTTGATGAAGTAAGAGGGTATTTTTTTCCTCTCTTGTGAAGGATACTTTGAAAGTTATTATATAAAATTATTAAAAGATGAAATTCATAAATATTAATTTTAAGTGTTAGATTAAAGTTGTAATTTTTAAAAATAACAATCAAAACATAACATATTAAAAAGGATAATTTATCTTTGAATTATGCTATTTGCACACTAAAATTAATTATTAAAATTAGTTACTAGTGTAATTTTTTTTTGACTATAATCAGTCACTAGTATATAATTTATATTAAAATATAAAATATATATTAAAAATATTTAAATTATACATGTATTTATATAAAAACATATGGTAGTTAATTTTGATACAAATAAAATTATTCATTTTATCTTTAATTTATTTTGAACACACTAACAATTTCGTACCTTTTGTTACTATTTGCATGGGACATATCGCAATTCTAAATTCTAACCTCCATTTATTGCTTCCAGACGACTGGATATATATACATCAAACTTGTAATCTCTATTTTATCAATTTGATATTTTAATCAATAATTTTTAATATTAATGATTGAATAATTAAAAAATAATAAAATTTGATAATTATGAAGTATTCTTTTGTGTGTGTGTATATATATATATATATATATATATATATATATTTTAAAAAAATTAATTTTATTTTTTTTCTCTAATAAAAATTTGTTTTTTTTTTCTCAAATTTTAAAATTTTTATTATAAAAATTATAATATCATATTACAATACTATCTAATAATTATATTTCCAATACTAATATTTTCATGAATAATTCTATTTGCATATTAAAATCAGCCATCAAATTAGTCACCAATGTATAATACGAATTAAAATACAAAATATATGTATAATTTAACTGATTTGTAATATATATTTAATATTTCAATATATATTATGTACTAATAACTAATTTGATGACTGATTTTAATGTATATCTAACATATCCTATTTTCACCTCTCCAAATAAAAAAGGATGAAGGGTACAACCAGGTATAGACGAGCAATGTAGTCCAAAAAAAAAAAAAAAAAACAGACGAGCAATGTACTAATTTGCATCGTGCATGAGAGAGGACGCGACGCTGTTTAAATAGGATTTCTGCGTATTAGAAATCACACATTTATATATTAAGAATATATTTTTAAAAAAATTTATAAATATGAGACATTTCTTGTTATATAAATTATATTTTGTGATTAAGTTAAAGTTATTTAATTTTAATTCTATTCTAACCATAGATATGTCACAAAAAATTCTAACCATAGATAAGTGGCAAGGGATGGCTAGTCCTCTTTATTTAATAGGGCCGTCAAATGTGTTAAATTTATTGGATCAGTTTATTTATTCATTTAAACAGTTGAACTTTTATCTCTGAGCTCAGACTATTTAAAATTCGGGGTAAATGAGTTAAACCCGTTCAACACGGAAAAATTTGGGTTAAATGGACTAGTTCGCAGAGTAAACGAACTGACCCGTTTATTTAATATATTTTTATTTTAAAAAAAATAACACTTTTTTCGATATTTTATCTTATTCGATTTGAAAATTCATTTCACCATCTAAAAATTTTTGTTTTTTTTTAAAAAAATTTTGGCTAAAAAAGGTTTTTATTCCAAAAGTAAAATTTTAAAGTAAACATTAAAATTTTTATTTATTTTTTAAAATTAATTAATTAATTAATTAAACAGGTCAGCCCGTTTACCCGTTGAGCTTGTCATAAATGAATCAAATTGGAAAATTCTAACCTGTATAAAATCGAGCTAACTGAGCTAATCTATTTAATCCGCATACTAAACGAGATATACCTAAATAGACTGGACCTACACCATTTGACAACCCTACTCTTTAGTCCGCTGGTGTATAATGTGACCGAATCAAGACTTTAAACAGTGCACAAGCCATCTTGACTAAAGACTAAAGACTTAAGGACTAAGGAACTTGTTTACCAAATTAAACCAGTCTGAATGGGTTTTGGATCCACTTAGGTGAGAATGAGAATGAATGAATGAATGATAGATGCCATGGAAGATGGGAGGAAATTTCCAACTTGGCATCACCGGCTTCTCATGTTTCATGAACCTTCTCAAACTTAACACAAAGCCAAGCTGACGATTATGCTATAAATTCCTTCGATCTATATATAACATAACCAATGCAACCCTTCTCACAATTACTATTACCGTGAATAAATTTAAAAAGAAAAGGAGATGCATGGTGGATCAACCGGATAGAAAGAAGATTTGAGGAAAAAGATGGTAGATTTAGTACTTGAAATTTATGGAGGTTAATCTCATAAAAGGATAGGGGCATTTTCGTCAAAAAAAATTATTTTGGTCTTTCTAATGTGTTTTTAAAACTTTCGTGGCAACTTTAAAAAAAAAATTATAATAAACAAGATTTTTGACCCAAACTTTTTGGGCATAAAAAGTACTTATTCCAAATTATTTCTATGAAGAATTTTTTTTTTAATCTTATATAAAAAGGTAAAATATTGCTTTTATCATCCACCATTAAACCAAATGGTAAAATTCTCCTTAATATTTTAAATATCTTATTTATATTTCTAACATTTTAAAATTATATCAATCTTATTTTACTATCAATTTTATTAAAAAAAATTATAATGAAAGTGCACTAGTAAATTTGTAACTTTTAAATTTTTAAAAGTAACAGTCAAAACATAACATATTAAAAAGATAATTTATTTTTGATTTATATTATCTGCATATTAAAATTAATTATTAAAATTAATTATTAGTATAGTTTTTGTGACTATAATCAGTTATTAATATATAATATACATTAAAATATAAAATATATATTAAAAATATTTAAACTACATCTATATTTATATAAAAATTATATGATGATTGATTTTGACGTAGAAATAAAACTGTTCTTCTTATCTTCTATTTATTTCGAACACTCTTAACAATTTCGTACCTTTTGTTATTTTTTGCATGGGACATATCGCAATTATATTTCCGTGTATCCATCTAAATTCTAACCTCCATTTATTGCTTTCAGACTACTGGATATATATTTTGCATACATCTAACTTCTAACCTCTATTTTATCAATTTGATATTTTAATCAATACGTTTTAATATTAATGATTAAATAATTAAAAAATAATAAAATTTGATAATTATGTAGTATTCTTTTGTATATATATATTAAGCTAATTTTTATTTTTTTTCTCAAACATTATAAGTGACAAATCTTTTTCTTCCGCACTACTTCCTTAACTCTACTAAATATAACATTAATATGAAAAAAAAATCATGTAACCTTTTTTGAGCTTGATTAAAGGAAATATATACTTGCAGATAGGAGAACAATTTTGCTAGTGAAGAAAAAAATTGTGTATTTTGTTTTTGTTTTTTTTTTAAGCGTTAATTATTTTAACGTAGTTGATAGTATAACATCGATATAATTAAAACATTGGAAACATAAGACACACAAAAAAATATTAGGAAAATAAATAAAACATTAGAAACATTTATTTGGGACAACTTTGAGACTTGGTCTATACCTTAGAAAAAACGATACTTTATCTTATTATATAAAATTGTTAAAAGATAAAATTTATAAATATTAATTTTAAATATTGGACTAAATTTGAAATTTGAAATTTTTTTAAAAAAAACACTACTCAAAACATTACATATTAAAAAGGGCAATTTATTTTTAATTTATTTTGAATACCCTTAACAAGCCCCTAACAATTACCTTATGTATGTGTATTATTTGTGTTATTCCAGATATCACAATTATACTGGGAAATGCTAAAAAGCCAACAATGTTAATATATATTGATGAATTTTTTTCAGAGGTAATGATACTCATCCATATTTATTATCTTATTTTTTAGAAATTATATCAAAAAATATTTAGTTTATAATTTTTAAGAAGAATAATAATATTTTTTTAGGTTTTAGTGTTAGGATTTAGAATTTTAGAGTTTAGGGTTAAGTATTTTATAATTTAGGATTGAAAAAGACTAGGAGCCAACATATTATGACTAATAGGGAGCCAATATGAGTTACAGATGATAACTTATATAATTTTGGATGATAACATAATCATTAATATATGAGTTACGGATGATAACTCATAAATTTTGGATGATAAGTTAATTATTAGCTCCCTAATGGGCACCCTAACTTTAGTTCCGTAGCATTGCTTTTTAGGATTTTAGGGGTTTGAGGTTTTAGATTTTGGGGAGACAGTGTTTTTTGAAGGTTTATTTGATTTACATTTCAATTTTGAAATTTTGTTATATTTTCTTTATTTTGAATTAAATTTTTGGAATATGGATGTATTTGTTTGAAACTCTATTATTTAAGTCCAAAACAAACTCTATTATTCGTTTAAAAGTTTTGAATTTAATTTGAAATGAATGAATATTAATAATTTGAAATTTATTATTTTAAATGTTAGAGAGAAAATATAAAAGATTTTTTGTGACTAAATGTAAAAGATTGAATATGAATGTGTTTATTGTAATATATAGTATTTCAAAAAAAAAAAAAAAACTGTAACTAATGGTGGAATTTTGAAAGAAGTTCTATGAATATTTCACTGTTATATTTATCTGACAATCTTACAATACCTTTAGCACAACACGTTAACTCTATACTTTTATCCAACATCTTTTAACTTGGTGATTAACTTAAAATGAATAAATTGTGTATTAACAAAAAATTTATTTGAGTATCAAAATTAACTACTAAAATCAATAATCAGCGTATAATATATATTAAAAATAAGTAAAAGTATATACATATATTTTGTATTATAATATGTATTATATATTGGTGACTAATTTTGATGAATAATTTTAATATGAGAGAGTTTTGGGAGTAAATATATTTTTGATGATATGGTAGATAAGTTACTAATAATAATTTATATATCATATGAGTAATTATTTTTATTTTATTTAAATAATAATATTTTTTAATTTTAAATAATAACTTAATTATTAACTTCTAAGAATCCTAATATTAATTAAATAGCATTTGTTGTTTTAATATACATCTAGTCTTATTACTAAATTATTACTTTTCCGTACATCATCTAAATTCTAACGGATTTTTTTTATAAATAAATAAAAAAATACAAAATTTATAAATTTAGGCACGCTCATACAGGAATTTATACATTTAGGTACCTATTATTTATTTTGGGCTCTGCCCCAAAAATGGTTTCAAAAAAGAATTAGTCAATTTCGGACTGCAGAGCTCGGAATAAGTATAAAATTAATAAAGGCTTTTAAGTATGGCTTGGATATACTGTTGTTTATGTGCATGAATAAATAAATCATAATTATATATGACTTGTTAGTTGATCATAAAGATTTTGCAGTCTTGGAATTGGCAAAAAAAAAAATTTTTGAACCATTTTCTGAATGCTAATAGGTGTCTAAATGTGTAAATTTCTGTGAGCCGCACCTAAATATGTAAATTTTGTATTTTTTTAAATTTATTTATAAAAAAATTCCAAATTCTAACCTTTATTTATTGCTTTCAGACTAGATATGACGCAATTGTTTGGTATCATCAATGCAACGCAAGCATCTATTCACTCTGCAAGGGAGTTGTTAACATGAAAGCGCAGGAGTAACACCTAATAATTTTTTTCTAGTATAAAAAGGAAAAAAAGATAGTTGTTCTATGCATAAAAAAATACACACATTATTACACAACACACAAAGAAATCACATATACAAGTAGCCATGGCGTCCACCGTAACAGAGAATGTTTCCTTTTACTTGGGAAAGATAGTGTCAGAACAACCGAACATAATCCTCCAAGGTGATCTGGTGATGCCACCACGACAGAAGGGAAGTTGCGACTCACCAAGGTAGATGAACTCGGTGTGCCAGTGCGTACTTCTCTTGGACGAGCCCGTCATAGTACCCCTGTCCACATCTGGGACAGGGAGACTGGCAATCCGGCAACCTTTTTCACTTGCTTCTCCTTCACCATTCACGCCCTGAACGTGAACAAAACCGCTGATGGTTTGGCTTTCTTCCTTGCACCAATAGAGGATCACCCCAAATCTGGGGGAGGGTATCTTGGTATTTTCGATGAGGATGTAAGAAGCCCGCAGAATGTTGTGGCGGTCGAATTCGACACGTACATTAACAAGGACGATTATATTGCTGATCCAGACTCTTTGCACATTGGGCTTGATGTTATGAGCATCAAGTCCAAGAAGACTGTCCGATGGGAATTCGAGAATGACCGTGAGCCGTGAGGCCATTGTTTACATAAGCTATGATAATAACCAGGCTTTGAAAGCAACTTTGGTTTATCCTTCCTCTGAAAAACACTGCTCAGTGTGTTCCACGGGAGTAGATTTGACTGATGCTCTACCCGAGTGGGTTAGAGTTGGTTTCTCTGCTTTTGCAGGGCATTCTGAAACGCATGACGTGAATTCATGGTACTTTTCTTCTTCCTTTGGAGATGATGCAGAAACTCTCGCTGAACCTCTCAAGACAATCAACCCGCGTCTTGCCGCTTTTCTTCACCTCCATTTCGGATCCGCAAGTAACTAGCGACTGATGATGCAACTCATCAGTTTATGCATGCTTGCATGCTGTTTAATTAAATTACAATTCAATAAGGCCGGCTTATCCTTACTTAAGTTCGCTCATATATATATGGGCTACATATATATACCCACCGCGCGCGGCCACCTTCCTTGTGTGCTTTTCTTTCAATTTGCTTGTCATATGTGTGATCGTGTTTTATTCGCTTCCTTTTCCTGTTTCCATGCCATGAATGCATGGAATGGAATCATCATATTTTTTTTTGGTGACTGAATCATCATATTAATAATAATATTGTGTTTTATATGTTTGCATCCATAAAGTGTATGTTGTACTATTAAATGTGAGAAAAAAAAATGGGACCATTCTAAACTTCTAATCGACTGTATAGTAGTGTGTTGTTGCTGTTTTACTCTGATGACGCTGCAGACGCGGCCGCTTAGTTCAGGTTGATGGGAGAATAAATGAGTCTTAGGAGCCAAAAAAAAATATTAATAAAGAAACATCTAATAAAACGAAAATATAAAAACATTTAAATTTCAACCAAAACAATTTAGGATATAAGATTTAGAATTTAGGGTTTTAAATGCGTTATGAAATTGTCACAGTGATAAGAAAAAAAGGTGACCAGAAGATGAAAATGAATAAAATTAAAGAATAATTTTAAAAAGATGAATACTCAAATGCATTTGACTTTATATAAAATTAGTTGCAAATCACCTTTAATTGAATTAATATTAATATATTTGATCAAAATATGATCTAGCGATTCCAAATAACAATTTTATATAAATTCAACTCACTTAATTAACCACCTTCAAAAACTAAAATTTTTTAACTTCCGAGTTGAGTGGTACCTTTATTCTTTCTCCTTCTTATTTAAATATCATAATTTTTTAAGGGGAGTTCTATGGTGGCTATGTCATTGGTGGCCACAGGTGGCTATGTGTTGACCAAGTAATAAGACATTGACAAGTGGATTGTGTGTATGAAGTTTAAACTTTGTTTAAGAGTTCAAGCCAAGTAAACTTTTTTTTAAACGCAAGGAGGCATTATTGGGAATTGATGATTTACAAAGGGTATGCGAATGTCAATCGATGCAATCAGGGTAGGTGGAAAATGAGGTTGGCATGTCGTTGCTACTAGGAGATTGATCAATCAGATCACCGACCATAAGACTTCAGCATTTGAAAACGATGCTGCAGTGGAGTCGTCTCCTAAGGATTGCTATCAACGATGGCTACTTATTCTCATCTGCTTACAGTTACTGCGAGGGTAGCTGTCAAGGTTGGTCGATGGACCCGCCAGTGAGTATCATTTCGAGATGTCTTCCCCCTTGCTGCGTGGTGGTTGAAGATCTCTTGATGAATCTCTAGTTTGTTTCCGCGGCTAATCGGAATCGTGAGTTGTGGGAGGGTTGCGCTAATTAGACGAGGGTTGCGCCGTGTTGTAGTCTTGCGGGAGGTTGAAGATTTTTTTTTTTTTTGGTGTCTGGATACAAAGAAGAAAAACTAAGAAGCTAAGTCGTTCCTAACAATTTTTTCTAGAGCACTACACGGTTGAAAGCACATTATATATGGTTGATTATCTCGAGCTGCTATCTTTGCTAAATAATCCGCTATTGCATTTGCAGTCCTCTGAATAAGACGAACACTAACATTCCAGTCACGAAACAAAAAATCGAAATTTTTTTCCAAGAGGTTGAAGATGATTGTGGTGTGAGTGGTTTTTATCTTTTTAATTTTTTATATAAAGAAAAGAAAAAGAAGGAAAGAAAAAAAAAACGATGTTGAAGACCCCCAAAAAAGATGAAGTTATGATGTGATTACGGGTTTGCTTAACCATTTTACGACCATTAGGCTCCGTTTGGTTGGTGTCCATGTCCATCAAAGATATGGACTCGGTGGTACATGTATATTGTTTGGTATGTATACTGTTTGGTTGTTGAGACATTAAATTAAGAGAGACACGGAGGGATATGAAGGCACACAAAGACACGGAATTTGTGTAATGCAGGAAGGGGTGGAACACTAATTATAAGACATGGACACACTAAATTTAACTTTCATTTTCCAACATTGCCCTCATTTTAAATTCATAAATCCAAAATACCCTTTTAAATATCTCTTCTTGCTACCTATGTCAGACTCTTCCTCCCTTGTCTTTCCTCATCCCGTTTCCCCTGCTCTCCCCTTCCTCCAACCCAAGCCACCATCAACGGTAACGATAAAGAGGGCGGTGGAGGCCTTTCGTTTTCCACACAATCTTCTTCTCCTTCAACCTTTGTCACTCTTGTTCTCTGTGAAACGGCGGCGAACCCACTCACCGGCGTTGTCGCCGCCTTCCTCTTCCCCTTCTTTGTTTGTGATTCTCTCCCTTCCCTTCTTCCGGTGAGGGTCTCAGTGTTCCAGATCTGCCGCTTTCCTCTTCCCCTGAGCTGCTTCTCAGGCTTCGTACTCCTCTGTCTTCATGCTCCTCTTTGTTCTCTGTTTCTTTTTTTAATTTCTTTTATGTATTTGGATTTTGTTTTAAGTTTTGTTAGAGTGATTTTGTTTGGGTTGGTTGGGTTGATGTTACGAGGTTAAGATTTTCATGGTGGTTGTTTGGTCAAGATGGTGGTGTGAGGTGGTGGTGTGATGGTTTGTAAGGAGGACAATATTGATATTTTGACAAGAATGTAATTTGAATGTTCTGTCGAGTGCTTATCACCAAACAAGTTAGAAATTTTGTGTTTTATTATATCTATGTCTCTAATGTTTATGTCTTCATATCTAATGTCTGAAGAGATACATAAACCAAAGACAATCTTAGAAAAGTCTAAATGGTATAGCCAAAGGAGTTTCACATATCCACATGTCACTAAAGGATTGGTGCAGCAAAACTAAGTCATTGTAGCCACCAAACAATAATTGCACCATAGACGGCAACTTTTATCTATCACCATAAGCTACTTATATTCACCATTTGCCAGTTGCCACCACTAGTCGCCTCTGCCAATCTGCCATTGTCGACTTTATTGTCAATCACCACTGTCTATTTTATCATTGAATGATCTATTTAAGAAATAGGTTTCTAATGATTTGTTTCAATAGATTTTGAAAGCTATACTTTTCCAAAGAAAAAAATGGACTATTATGGTCACATACGAAATTAAAAAAACCAAATTAATAAATCCAGTAATCCACTTATTTAACTATTGAAAATTGAAATTACAGATTTACAGTAACAGTTAAATATTATTAATGTACTACAAAAATATATTATTATATAAAATATTTAAACATCATTTTTTTTATTTTTTATAACATTTAGAAAAATACTTTAAAAAAATGCTTTTTTCTAATTTTCTTAGAAATTCACATTATTACCGAGCCCTATAATTTGTTGACATTAAATTATTCCGCTTAACATTTCATACCTGTGTAATTTTATAATTCTTATTTCTTTTAAATAAAATAAACAAAAATATAGATTTGAAATCCGAAGGAAGGCGACGAGTGACGACTTCAATTTTCAGGCGAGGCGCCTGATATTCTCCCCCAATCTGCTACTGTTGTGGTTCAGCCTCTGTTTCTCTTCATCTCTTCTTTATAAGCAGCTACCTTGTGTTTCATTGATTGGGTTTCTTTGCAATGAATTGAATGCTGTTATATTGGTTAAGTTTCAGTGAAAGGAATTAGAAACAAGAATGCCGAAGAGGACAACACATACATACTCAAGTGAAGATGCTGCGCCCGAGGGTCCTCACTCCGATCTCTTTGTTTATTACTGCAAGCACTGTGGTTCTCATGTCCTCATAACTGGTTCCTATCCAATTCCCCTTTTTACCAAACCCTAATTACTTTTTCATTATTGTTGATTGATAATTATAGTTGTGATTTATCTCTCTTGTGTTGCTTCTCTCTAAAAGATACTCAGTTACAGAAGATGCCTAAAAGAAAGACTGATAAAGCCTACGTTTTAGACAAGACTAAACATCTTGCTAGATTCAACATTCATGACGCTGGAAAAGTTATCTTGAAACGGTTACTTACTTACTTAATTACCTGCTGTTATTGTCATTAGTAGTGCTTCATAACACTGAAAATGATGAATTGTTGATTTACTCATTCATAGTGATGTATTCTTTGATTCTTGCTCACACAATCACTCATTGAAAAATTTGACATTTCCATGATGCGACAGAGGGGAAGGCAAACTCGAGAAACAATTCCGCATGAATTGTATTGGTTGCGGTCTCTTTGTTTGTTACCGTGCAGAACAAGATTTAGAACTTTCGTCTTTCGTATATGTTGTTGATGGAGCACTCAGTACCGTAGCTGCTGAAACCAATCCACAGGTCTCTCATTTCCTCATAAAAACCTTTGTATGCCATTGCCGAGTGATATGTACGTAGATGATACGAGCATCTTTCTAAAAGTGATTTGGTTGTGTCATGGTTTCTTTCTTCTTTAGGATGCACCAGTTCCGCCGTGTATCTCCCAGCTTGAAGGAGGACTTGTTCAGGTTGCAATAGAAGTGGAAGATCGAGCACAAAGATCTGCAATCACAAGTAGCTTCTTTCTTACAATTGATATTTCTATACTATTTTCTTTAATAAACACGTAAGTGATATAACAGAGTGCAAATAAAAAACTGGCCCCATGGAGTTATGTTTATTAATGATATGGAATGTGGATCAGTAATAGTGAAGATTGTCCATCCCATCATATAGTTTTCAATGATCAATATTTTTTTTTTCTTCCCATTATTCCGGTTTCGGAATTTATGATACTACAAATTTAATATGCCAAACCTGTAGCATAGCAAATTCGATGTGCTTGCATATCTCTCTTTCTTCAGTAAAATTTTCATGTCTATTGGAAGCCTGCAGCTAAGAAAACAAAATCAGCTCACATATTATTTGAGCAAAGATTGAGTAGTATGTCTTTAGAATTATGTTATCAGTTTAGGTCTCAGTGTCCCGTGTGGTTCAAGGGCAAGTTTGTCACATAACACCACCATTGACATTAGGTCTTTGATCGAGAAGGTGTAGAGAAACCCAAAATGAAAAAATAGAAACAATGATGGAGCAATGAAAGCATCAGAGGGAATGATGAATGCTATAGTTAAAAGTTGTCTTCTTGTGCCTGCATTTTTTATCATGTCCTTATCAAAACAATGAAAACATAGAGTTGAGGAGGAAATGATGTACAACCTTCTTAATAAAGGAATGATTGATCCCGAGAAATAATTAATTTATATTCTTGTTTCTTCTGTTTAGGAGTAAATGCAGATGATGTTCGAGTCACTGTAGCTGCTCCTGCTGCCCGTGGAGAAGCAAACAATGAACTATTGGAATTTATGGGAAAAGTATGTTTCTTATCTATTTGTTACTCATTTTGTCAGGGAAGGGCTTTGGTGCTGTGTTTATTGTTGCCCTTTGACCCGGGACGGTCATGTGACGCTTCAAAACCCACAATGGTGGGAGTGCTGTGTGCTTAGTTTGCTGCCCGATACATGTTTATCATTTCGTTTCTACTCCTAACCTCAGTTACTTATTTAACAGGTTTTGGGTTTGAGATTGAGTCAGATGACTCTACAAAGAGGATGGAATAACAAATCAAAGCTACTTGTGGTGAGTTACATTACTAAATATACACCTTCAATTCAAGTATGCACATTAATATGAATTTGCACTTATACACTTCCTGTGATTCCTATCTGAATGATTTATGATCCTAATTCTCAACTTGTATTGGGTGGTGATTAGCAAACAAAACCCCTACTTTGAATTTGTTCTGAACATTTGAAGATTATTTCAGGTGGAGGATTTGACTGCTAGACAAGTTTATGAGAAACTTTTAGAGGCTGTGCAACCTTGACCATTTTTCTTCCTTTTTTGTTTTTAATGTAACATATGGGAGGCCAGGTTGAATCATTTTATTCTGCTACTCTCAATGCATTCAGTTCCAAAGAAAACATAACAAAATCAGAAGCTACTCTCAATCACAAAACAATTTTATGCTCTGCTCTGTTGTTGTTTACTTATGCATTTGAAGAAATCTTCCCAACTTAACAAAATGAACCATAAAACTAAAAGAGATTGATACTCTTTTTCAATTAAAAAAAAAGGCATTAACAAGAGGGATATTCTCGAGAATTTAAGGGGGAAATGGATAAGAAACATGACATTAATGCTGTTGTGATTTGTGAAGTGCTGAGTAAGAATGGACTAAAAAGAAATTCATAAATATTGTTTGATCTTAGAACTTATTAAAATTTGCTTAAAATATTTATAATTACCATTTATATAAATTTTAACTATTAAAAATAAAATTAAGTGAGGATTGCAAATATTTTTTAAATATATATTACCTATGTTCTTATATATACAAATATTTCTCAAGCAAGTCACCAAAAAAAAAAATATTTCTCAAGCAAATGAGTAAAAGCAAAATGGGGTGCATCCTCAGAATAGCAAAAATATCTACTTATATAGCTAATTTGGGTTTGTTTTGTTTAGTTTGGAAGATGATCTAAATAAATATCTCACCAGTCGCCATGCTGATTGTTTGGACCGTCCAATTTCTTTCAATGCAATATTGAATATTCACGCGTGGTCAGCGAGAGAATACAAACTGTGTATAATTTTCAGACCAAAAACCGGTGCTGGTTCTAAAACTTTTTACTTTAATAAATGTGTAACTAACTTATTAAAAGCTCAAATTTTGTATTTTTTTTTGTGAAAAATTAATTAATTGGTAACTTTTTAGTTTTTAACATTTGTTAAGTTTTTTTTTTTTTAAATTAACAACCATGCTAGGTAATCAATAAAAATTTAGCCAATATTAACCAACAATTTAAATTGGATGTTCTATTCTTTTATGAATCAGATGTTCTATTTTTAAGTTTTGAATGTTTTGTTTCTAAAAAAATATAAAGTTGGTTGAGGTGCTGTTTTAGGTTTCGGATGTTCTATAGCTTCTATTATGGACTTTCTATAAACAATAGTTTCGAATGTTCTATTTTTTATTGGCTGATTTATTGGTTAGAAATTTATTGGTTAGAAAATTATTAATTACCTATACTTTTCCTAAAAGTAATTAATATTCCTAAGAATGATATTATTTGTAAATTTAAAGATTTAACAATTTTACTAAATATATACTCAAATTAACCATTAATATAAAATAGATATCAAATATAAAGTATAATATATATATTTATATATAAATATATGATAACTACTTTTTGTGTAAACATATATTTTTTAGGAAAAAAATCTTCTAAAATTAAAAAATTAATATTTTAGAGAAAAAAAAGTTGAATTTGCAACTTTTATTAATAGTTAGTCGACTAATGCTAGTGAATCAATGTTAGGGGACCAATAAGAGAAAGTTTAGGGAGTCCATAATTTGTTAGCCAATAAGGGACCAATAGGCTATGAAGCACGTACACTTCGTTGAATTGACGTGTCCACGTTTCGGACACGACACTCACCGACATTCGTCTGACACGCGTGTCTTCCGTGTCCCATCCGTGTCCTTAAAAAAATAAAAAATACCTCTTCGGACACATGTGACACTTCAAAATATCATCAGTCTGTGTGTCCAACTTTATTCTTAACTTATATCCTTAAAATGAGTTTAAAAGTGGTATATATTACTATTTATCAAAATTAAAAGTTAACTTAAATATTTTATATAATTAAAAAACATTAAAAATATTTAAAAATAATAATTTAAAATTTTAATATAAATAAAATGTCAAGATATTATTATAATTTTATTAAAAAATACATTATATTTTATTTATATGCCGTGTGCCCGTGTCATATGAAAAATCATGCCGTGTTGTGTCCCGTGTCCGTGCTTCATAGCCAATAAGTTTTTTCTTTTTCTTCTCTTTTTCATTTTACCACCTATTATTTTCCTAATTATACCCCTAGTGTTGGTTCCCTAGCATTACTCATAGGGAAATAGTGTGGTAAAAAGAAGAGAGAAAAAAAAAAATATTAATTTTTTATTATCTCCCTAATATTGGCTACCAAGATTTTGTCCGGTTAGTTCTAATCTCTTAATTTAAGAATAATTAAAGGATTACTTAATTTTTTCTCTCTAAAAGGATCAACACTTTTAGTTTTAGAGGAGCTTCATCTAATCCCACGAGTGTTCCAAAAAGCAGCGTGGCGATATTTACTCTCAAGTCATAATCCCAATCTGAATCCTTTCCATTCATACAATAAAATAATAATAAAATATTAATGCACGCATTCGCATAACACATTACCCTCTATATTCTCCCTCTTTCTCTGCTTCTTGAAAGTTATAACTAACTGCGACTCGACTCAACTCAAAGTTCCATTGCTTTGTGTTTGAGTTCGTTGGAATCCATGGATTGTTTGCGTCGCTTGCACTCTCACTGTTCTACTTCAATCCTCATCAACCAAACCCATTTCAGATTCACACATCCATCTTCCTCTTCCTCCTCCTCCTCCACCTCCTCCTTCTTTGTTCCTCCGCCTCACACTCGCCGTCTCCGATTCCGTTCCACCCACACTCTTCCGCTTCTCACTCTCTCCGCTCTCTCCTCTACTCAAACTAGGTCATTAAAGGATTACCAATCAATTCTCATTCATTCGTTCTTGTTTCTTTAATATTTTGTTTGATTTATTTTGCCGACTCTTTCTTGCGCAGGGAAAAACGCAAGACGAAGAAGAGCACCAAGGTTAAGGAAAAACTCTGGCTTAACGTTCTGTTAGATCACCAAGTTGAATTCGGCGAACATGTCGTGATTCTTGGATCAACCAAAGAGCTTGGATCTTGGAAGGATAACGTTCCTCTTAACTGGACAGAAAATGGATGGGTCTGCGACCTGCAATTCGACCTTAAACCGGGTCAAGAAACCGAAAAATCCATAGAATTCAAGTTCGTGATTGTGAAGAAGAACAAGACTCTTGTTTGGGAAGGTGGAGAAAACAGAGTGTTGAAACTGCCTAACAAGCCAGGAAACTTTGGCATCGTAGCCAAATGGAACGCTACCGGTGAGAATTTGGAGCTATTGCCTTTGGAATTCGACGAAGATCATGGTGCCGGCGGCGATGATGATGTGTTCACGGCTGCGGGGGAGGATAACGGAGCTTCTTCTTCTGTCTTGGAAGTGGATTCAGAGACCAGTCCTTTTGTTGAACAGTGGCAGGGCAAAGGCATTTCTTTTATGCAATCCAACGAGCATAAATCCCATGAAACTCAACGGAAATGGGACACCTCTGGTCTTCAAGGCTTGGCTCTTCGTTTGGTTGAAGAAGATCAAAATGCCAGGAACTGGTGGAGAAAGGTACATTTGCTGCAAATTCATACTTTTCCTAAGTGGTAGATTAGTAAATGTATTAATTTCATTCACCATTTTTTACTTTCAAGCTTGATATCGTTCGAGATATTATAGATGGAAGTCTTCAGGGAGGAGATTCATTGGATGCTCTTATATACTCTGCCATCTATCTCAAGGTTTTGTTCTTTGTTCTCAGCTTTATTGAGTTTTGATACGTTTGTGCTTTTTATCCTCTTGTATCACCATCTGAGTCATTGGTAGTTCATCTTATGCAGTGGATAAACACAGGGCAGATTCCTTGTTTTGAAGATGGAGGTCACCATCGCCCAAATAGGCATGCTGAGATTTCAAGGCTTATATTTCGCGAATTAGAGCGGCATACAAGCCGGAAGGATGTATCACCACAGGTTTTTGCTTTTTTTGTAGAGTTATTCTGACTTTAATTCTGTACTAAAACTTAGCTATGTCCTTTTAAAAAAATTTACATTCTATGCACAATAATGTCCTAGGATTAGTCACCCCCAAAAAAAAAAGTCCTAGGATTGGAATTTGGAAATTGTTCGGGAAGTCTTTCAGCTGTCGATTAATGTAATGTTTGGTTTTATTTGCTACATATTGTGCTTTGCTGTCTAATAGAATTGGGGCCTTGCTTCTTTAAATTACCCTAATTTTTCATTGATATACAGGAAGTTCTAGTCATCCGTAAGATTCATCCATGTTTGCCATCTTTCAAGGCTGAATTCACTGCATCTGTTCCTCTGACTCGAATTAGAGATATTGCTCACCGGAATGACATCCCACATGACCTCAAGGTATTTTCTCACATTACTTGAAGTATGCAATGCCATGGAAGTTCAATATAAATGATAGTTTGCCAGTTTGATGCTCTTTTTTTTCTCTTTTTTGACAGTTACAAATTAAGCACACTATACAAAACAAGCTTCACCGAAATGCTGGCCCTGAAGATTTGGTTGCCACAGAAGCTATGCTTGCTAAAATCACAAAGAAACCAGGAGAATATAGTCAAGCATTTGTGGAGCAATTCAAGATATTTCATCAAGAACTTAAAGACTTCTTTAATGCTGGCAGGTTTGACTTGCATATTACAAAACTGTCTCTGTATCACTTGTAAACATATGAAAATTAAACTTCTTGTTAATATCTTACATAATTCAAAATATCATATTATGACACAAGTTATATTTTATGTTATTTTCTCTTGAAAACCTTTAACCTTCTATTGGATCACTACCTCATCATTTGAATGCATGATTAGACTTTATAAGTTGAGAAGACTGAGACATGCAACCCAGTGCATGCGTCTGTGCAATTGTGTGGTCTGGTGATTGTCATGCAATGATGCAACCTTGCCCCTTGTGTGAAGGCTGTTCCCAGGACTAGAAGCTCTGGGTTGTGACCACCAATTTCATATGACAGCAACCATATTGTTGCATCATAGCTTGCTGGCTCTTGTGATTTCCAGCAGCTGTAAGAGAGGGATGGAAAAAAAAAAAAGCATATCTCGTTCTGTTATGTAACTTCACTGTAGTGCACTTTAGAGTGAATATAGTACCTTAATCACTTTTACAGCCAACTAACTTATTCATGGTTGGACAACCATAATTTTGATAACTTATTGTAAAACTTTATCATGCTGCAGTCTTGCTGAACAGCTAGAATCAATTCGTGAATCTATGGATGAATATTCCATTTCAGCACTTAATTCATTCTTGGAGTGTAAAAAGGTGGATTTGCTATTTCTTTTTTACTTCCCCCTCCCTGCTCCCCTCTCTTTCAATTTTATTTCTTGGTTTAGTCTCAGGGTTTGCTATGTGTTACACTAATTATCGAATGAGGTTTAGGATGTGAAAAAATAAGTTATATCAGTCTGTTATGGTGCTTCTATGTTAATCCATATCCGTTTGTGGAAACACTAATCATTGCCCTTCTACTATTTTCATAGTTATATATAAAATACTACTGTGCATAGGAATCTTAGAGAGTATTATGCATTCTTGAAATCTCTATTATCCTACTGTTTTATTTTGTTTCCCCCCGTTCCCCGACTAAGTCATGAGTAAGAAAAGAGAATGTGTCTTTGCATTTTAGCATCTAATTTAAGATGCTAATTTAATATCTTATTTGGTGTATGATTCCCTCAGTCATGTTGTGATTGTCAACCTATTAAGGAATAAGTAAGCTTTATTCTGGTACTCATGGTTGTATGTACTGCTATGGGACAATGTTGTTTACTTCTGCAGGATTTGGATGCTGCATCAGGATCAACTGCTGATTCAGAAGAAAAAGGAATCAAACTTCTATTTAAAACCATGGAATCTTTGAATTCTTTGAGAGAAATTATTGTAAAGGGTCTTGAAAGTGGTCTCAGGAATGATGCTCCAGATTCAGCAATAGCTATGCGGCAAAAGGTGACACTACTTTTTTTTAATTATTTGATAAAATTTAGTCTAAATAGCTATCGGAAGAATGCTGGAATGCTTTAATTCTTTTTTCCTTTTTTGTTTATTTGGAGTTACAGTGGCGCTTATGTGAGATTGGGCTTGAGGATTACTCATTTGTTCTCTTGAGCAGGTTCTTGCCATACCTTTTTCTGCTTCACAGTTTGAATGACTGTCGGATTCTCAAATGCTAATGAATTTTGTGAAATATATATTGTACTGTCGGATACTTAGACATTATTAGCTACCCTCACAATATAATATATACTTACTCTAATCATATTGAGATAGATTATTGTAGGCCCAATTCAAATACAAAAGCTATATCAAAGGGGTGGACACACCCTAGTGTTTATAAAGACTATCTTGATTAAATCCATAATGGCAGGTCTCCCTGTGTCCCAGTGGGCAGTGGGTGAGAGGTGCACCTCAAAAAAACTTGGCAGTAGCCGAGTAGTGGATACATTGGGTGCATGAGTGGGTAGTGTGCATGTGTTCGTGATGTAAGCCTAGGATTTGGGGCCGTTGTCCTATCCATTCGACAAAAAAAAATCCATAATGTAATTTGGGACTTAAAATATATCAATTAATTTTAGTAATTGCAAATGATATAGAGTAGTGAAGCCAAAATATCTTGATTAACTTTTGAATTCATATGAATAGATATCTCAATGTGCTTGAAGTTCTGGGGGGTGCTCGTTGGCTAGATGCAAATGTGCAGTCAAAAAATGTAGCTTCATGGAA